>PVJL010008641.1:0-64693 GCA_004026885.1 Lyroderma lyra
CACTTCATGGCCGCTGCCGCGGCGGCAGCCTCAGCTGGGCTGCAGTTCGTCAACCTGCCGCCGTACCGGGGCCCCTTCTCCCTGAGCAACGCCGGCCCAGGCCGCGGGCAGCCCTGGCCACCCCTGCCCAAATTTGACCCATCAGTGCCACCACCAGGCTACGTGCCACGCCAGGAGGACCCACACAAGGCCACCGTGGACGGCGTCCTGCTGGTGGTGCTCAAAGAGCTCAAGGCCATCATGAAGCGTGACCTGAACCGCAAGATGGTGGAGGTGGTGGCCTTCCGGGCCTTCGATGAGTGGTGGGACAAGAAGGAGCGGATGGCAAAGGTGGGTTGGCAGGTGCAGGTCACCCCGGGGTGGTGGGTGGGCAGGAACCCAGCCTGGCACCCTCTCTCCTCCCGCGGCACTTACTGGAGACTGCTGCCCATACCTCCAAACTCGGGTGGCGTGGATATTGTTGCGTGAGACTTGCACGTCGATGATGCAGCCGTGCACTTAACGTCTCTCTTGTGGATTCCAATCTCCAATGTGGGAAACCCTCTGTGTGCCATGGGAGCTGAGGGAGCTGGCTTGGTGGGTGAGGAAACGGGGATTCAGTGAAGCAGAGAGCCTCGGGAGTGCCCTGAGAAGTGGGGGTAGCGTGCAGCCAGGTTCTTGGGAAGGAAGTGACCAGTCAGTTGGTGGCTATCCCTGTTGGAGGAAGTCAGGCTGCTCAGGGAGGGCCATAACCGTAGTGACTATCCCCTCCTCTCTCCCCCCACCAGGCCTCGCTGACCCCGGTGAAGTCAGGGGAGCACAAGGATGAGGACAGGCCAAAGCCCAAGGACCGCATTGCCTCGTGCCTGCTGGAGTCGTGGGGCAAGGGCGAGGGCCTGGGCTATGAGGGCCTGGGCCTGGGCATTGGGCTGCGTGGGGCCATCCGCCTGCCCTCCTTCAAGGTTAAGAGGAAGGAGCCGCCGGACACAGCCTCATCTGGAGACCAGAAGCGGCTGCGGCCCTCCACCTCCGTGGACGAAGAAGATGAAGGTTTGTGCCCCCCACACCTCCAGCACCCAGTGCTGGGTTCTTCTCCTCCGGCGTTCCCCCAGCCCAGTTCTGACGGCCCCCCTCCCCACAGAGTCCGAACGTGAGCGAGACCGGGACATGGCAGACGCCCCCTGCGAGCTCGCCAAGCGAGACCCCAAGGGTGTGGGCGTGCGGCGACGGCCGGCTCGGCCGCTGGAGCTGGACAGTGGCGGGGAGGAGGACGAGAAGGAGTCGCTGTCCGTGTCCTCCTCATCGTCGGCGTCATCATCCTCGGGGTCCACGACGACCTCGGCCTCATCCTCAGCCTCAGACAAGGAGGGACGGGAGAGCACGGAGGAGGAAGAGGAAGGCGAGGATGAGGACGAAGGCCCCAGGAGCCAGAGCTCTTCCTCCTCCACCTCCTCCACCTCGGAGAAGGTGCCATGCGGGTCGGGGAGGCACAGGGGGCCAGCCGGGCAAGGGGGACCCTGTGGCTCACCCATCTACCCCTGTCCCCCAGGAGGACGACGACAGCGACAGCCTGGATGAGTCTGAGAGTGACAACGAAGACTTGGCCTTGTCAGAGGCGAGTGAGAAGGAAGAAGCGGACTCAGATGGAGGTGAGTGGCCTTGGCTCCTGGCCTGGCCCAGGGCCCCACTGCAGAGGCCCGAATCTGAGCAAGAGTCACCAGTATTTTGTGGGCAAAATGTCTTGCCTGCGGAATGTGAGCTCATTCAAGTGCACCCGGGACCTTCCACGCGACCCCATTTGTATGAAATGTCCTCAGTGGGACAATCCGTAGAGCCAGAGAGCAGCCTGGTTACCAGGGCCTCGGGGGTGGGGGGCCAGAGGGGTAAGAGCCAAAGGGGACGGGTTTCTTCTTGAGCTCCTGACAGTATTTTGGAACGAGACAGAGCGGGTGGTTGTGCCACTGACTTGTCCACTTGAAAGCGGTTAGTTCCTTGCTATGTAGGGTTTGCCTCAATTCAGAAAAATGATGACTAGTTCACGCATACACGGCCACTCCCCCCCACCCCCATATATCTGAGGGCCACGTTCAGGCCAAGTGTCACCCATTTGAGCCCTTTGGTGCAGTCTCTGGTTGGGGCACAGCAGATAATGAGAGGGCCCCTGCCTGTGTCCCCCACCCAGAGGAGACAGTGAGCATCGCTACCTCCAAGGCTGGACCTGCGTCCTCCAGTGAGAGTTCTGAGTCTTCTGAGTTTGAGTCAAGCTCCGAGTCCTCGTCGTCATCCTCAGAGGACGAAGAGGAGATGGTGGCAGGGGAGGAGGAGGAGGAAGAGGAGGAGGAGGCAGCCACAGATGAGAGCATGGCTCCTGCCGCTCCAGACGAGGACTTTGAGGAGGACGTGGCTCTGAGGGCACCCGCAGTGGAGTCCTTGGGCACAGAAGAGGAGGTGGATGTAGAGGCTGAGGATGAAGGCCCTGTGGAGCGGCCCCCCATGCTGGAAGAACCCCCCCTGCCTATGGGTGCGGAGGAGCTGGCTGGCTGCAAAGAGCCCCCCGAGGAGCCGGATCTGAACCAGGAAGGGTCCAGGCCGTTGTCTCCAGAGCCCCCGGTGAGAGAGATGGAGGCCCTGCCCCCGCCATCCCCGGAGCCCACCCCAGGTAACACCTGCAGCCCCCCAGGAGTGGTGGGGACGGAGGCAAGATGTCCAAACTGTCAGAATGAGCCCAGGCTCCTTTGGGTAAATCACATAATCTTCCCAAGCCTTAGTTTCCTCATCTATAAAACGGGATCGATGGATAGGGCCTCCCCACAAGCTTATGTGGGAGGAGAGTGAGAGGACATAGAATGTGCCAGCACACAGCCCGGCACCTGTTAGTTTCCCAAAGGGGCCCCTTCCTCAATGCCAGCACTTCCCCACGGATTAGTTCTTGGAGTGGTAGTCCCATGAGATGCTCCCCAAAAAGGAGGTCCAGTGTGCATGATCATTTTAGTGATAGGCAGGAGAGGGAGCCCTGCCTTGGGGTGCTGGGCCAGGTGAGAGGGCCCGCGGACACTGCAGCCTCCAGCATCCTGATAGAGCTGCACACAGCACATTAAAGGCTCTAACAGTGCTGTCCAGTAGAACTTTTCTTCAGTGATTGAAGTGTGCAATACCTGTCCTGTATCACAGCCACTCAGCCACTCACCACAATGTCACTAAGAGCACTTGAAGTGTGAGTAGTGGAACTAACTTGGTAATGTTACTTAATTAATTTAAACTCACATAGCCACATGTGGTTAGTTTGTACCTCTAACAAGTCCCTCAGGAAAAATAACCTGTTATATTTTGTTGAATTCTGTTATTTGGCTGCAGAACCACAGGTCTTTAAATATTGTCCCACGTATTTATTAAGTCTTTATCGCACCCCCAGTACTGTTCTAGGTACTGACGATGCAACTGTGGACCAAACAGACAAAAATGCCTGGCCTCTTAGAGCTTATGTTCTAGGGCAGGGTGATAGATAACAGCAGATAAGTTAGAAAATGTATCGTATGACAATGGAGATAAATGCATGGCTCTGACAAATCCTGCAGAATAAGAGACTTGTTGAATTTGGAGAGCAGAGCCCATTTTCTTAGTCCACAGGATGTTCCCTGTTCACAGTGTCGAAGGCCAGCAGCCATGTCTCCATTTCCGCTTTACTTCACCAACATTTATCATGCACTTACTGTGGACTTGACTCTGGGCTGGGTGCTGAGCACTCCGTGAGTGGTTCAGCTGGATGGGGACACTCCTCAGGCTCAGAACCTCAGGAGACTCAGGGCGAGGAGTTGGTCGGGTATCACGTGTCATAAATAGGGCACTGAGAGGTGTTTGAGTCAAATAATAATAATGACCTGGTTTTCGCCCACTCTGTAGGGGAGGACCCAAAGGCCGAGCCGGAAGCCCCTACGCTGCTCTCCTTACCCCTGCAGCCACCGTTGCCACCCCCTCGACCACCCCGGCCACCCAGCCCACCACCGGAACCCGAGACCCCAACCCCCCCACACCCATCTGTCCCTCTGGAGCCTTCCCCCGAGGACCAGCCCCCACGTACTCCAGGCCTCTGTGGCAGCCTAGCCAAGTCTCAGAGCACGGAAACAGTGCCGGCTACTCCAAGTGGGGATCCCCCACTGTCAGGGGCCAGCAGCGGCTTGTCACTGAGCTCCCCACAGGTGCCCGGCAGCCCCTTCTCCTACCCTTCCCAGTCTCCCAGCTTGGGCAGCGGGGGCCTCCCAAGGACACCTGGCCGGGACTTCAGCTTCACACCCACCTTTCCCGAGCCCAGCGGACCCCTGCTCCTGCCTGTCTGCCCGCTCCCAGCTGGCCGGCGTGATGAGCGGTCCGGCCCCCTAGCCTCCCCGGTGCTCCTGGAGACGGGCCTGCCACTCCCTCTGCCCTTGCCCCTGCCCCTGCCCCTGGCATTGCCTGTACCTGTTCTGCGGGCCCAGACCCGCGCCCCCACTCAGCTGCCGCCCCTACTACCCACCCCTCTGGCCCCCTGCCCGCCCCCCATCAAGAGGAAGCCGGGCCGGCCCCGGCGATCCCCACCAGCCATGCTCACCTTGGATGGGCCCTTGGTCCGGCCACCAGCGGGAGCCACCCTCGGCAGGGACCTTCTGCTCCTGCCAGGCCAGCCACAGACCCCTGTCTTCCCTAGCACCCATGACCCCCGGACCGTCACCCTGGACTTCCGGAACACGGGGATCCCGGCCCCCCCACCGCCCTTGCCCCCTCAGCCTCCCCCACCCCCACCCCCACCACCTGTTGAGCCCACCAAGCTGCCCTTCAAGGAGCTAGAGAACCAGTGGCCCTCTGAGGCCATCCCTCCGGGCCCCCGTGTGCGAGATGAAGTCACCGAGGAGTTCATGGACCTGGCCAAGGTGCGGGGCTCCTGGCGCCGGCCACCTAAGAAGCGCCATGAGGACCTGGTGGCCTCAGGCTCGCCCGAGCTTTCGCCACCGCAGCCCCTCTTCCGGCCCCGGACGGAGTTTGAGGAGATGACCATTCTGTATGACATCTGGAACGGTGGCATCGATGAGGAGGACATCCGCTTCCTGTGTGTCACCTATGAGCGGCTGCTGCAGCAGGACAACGGCATGGACTGGCTCAATGACACGCTCTGGGTCTACCATCCCTATATCCTGCCCAATGGGATGGGGGGCCCACATCTCCTAGTACCCAGGAATTCTCACCCACCTCTCTGGGCCCCGTCTCCCGTGATACGTGTGAAGGCAATAGCACACATCACCATCACTGAGGGAGCAGGCCAGGCGCATCCTCTGTGCCAGGCTTATCTCGCCCTGGGACTTAGCAGGTCTCAGGGCTAAACCTAGCAGTATGGTTGCCCAGCACGACAGTGGCAGAGGCTGACTGAGGGCCCACTCTTCCTGGGGCTCCGTCCCCTAATGTGATCTTCCCAACGGCCCAGTGAGGTAGGGCTGTTAGCATTCCCCTTTTACACGTGTGCAAACCACGTCTCAGGAAAGTTAAGAGGCTGGATTTGCATGGGCTAAAAATCTCACTCCGTTACTTCATACCCTTCACACAGATACGAAGTAACAGAGCTGAGGTTTTAACCCACGCAGGTCTGGCGCCTTAACCACGGTGCTGCCCTGACAGTCGATGGCTGCCGCAGCATTCCGAGGTTGGCGCTGTCAACGAAACTAACTTACCGAGCACTTACTCGGCTAAGCTCCCTGAGCACGTGTGGGTCGTTGTTACCCCAGTTTACAAATGGGAAAGCTGAGGCAGAGAGTGGGTAAGAAACACGCCCAGGGCCATGCAGCTAGGTCCCCCCGCAGAGTTCCGGCTGTCATTAGGGTTGGTGGCATGGGTGTGAGCAGTAAAGCTGGAGATGATTGGTCCAAGGGTGCAGAGGCCAGGCTGGCGGGCCGGGCCACATGAGGGACCTGGAGGGGCTCGCTGTCAGTGTCCATGTGGCCCTTGACCCACGCCCACCCACCAGCCTCTCTTCTGCTAAGAAGAAGAAACGTGACGACGGGATCCGTGAGCACGTGACGGGCTGTGCTCGCAGTGAGGGCTTCTACACCATCGACAAGAAGGACAAGCTCAGATACCTCAACAGCAGCCGCGCCAGCACAGATGAGCCCCCCACAGACACCCAGGTACGACCCCCAGGCACCTCTGGGTCTGGGCAGGGTTTGGGGTCCTCTTGAGGGGCTGATGCACAGAGGGTGTCAGATGAGTGGCGGGGAGTGGGGAGCTGCCGAAGGGTTTTTATCAGGGATGTGAGCAGAGTTGAGTTACGTTCCAGAAGCTTCATTCATTTTTTCAAATGAGGCAAATATCTATTGAGTACTAGTTGTGCTCCAGGCACGCTCTGGGGCAACAGCAGTGAACAAAACAAAATCTTTTCCTCATGGAACTTACATTTTCGTGGGGGATAGGAAATAATTAGGTGAACAAGTAAACACAGGATACCAGGTGGAGAAAGTGCTGTGGATAAAACAGGAGAGGGGGCTATCAATGGGCAAGCCAGAGGGGATCAGAGAAGGTGACATTTGAGCCCGACTTGAAGTAAAGAAGTGAGCCCATGTGGATAACTGGGAGAGACCACAGAGAAGAGGCAAAAGACCTCAATGAAAAGTTAAAACAGAGGGGCTTACTAAATCTAGTGGGTCACATAGGGAGGGAATAGCATGTGCAAAGGTCCTGTGGAAGGGAGCAGCTCACTTACTGGTATGAGAAAGGAAAGGCTAATTGTGGCCAGAGAGGCCAAGAATCGGTCACCAGGGCCTTAGGGCCTGTGGTGATGAGATGACGTTCATATTCTGTGTGGGACCGCAAGTCACAGAAGAGTTTGGCGGGGGGTGGGGGGGGTGGGGGGTGGTGGTGATATGTTCAGTCTGTGGTTTTCCAGCCTCGTCCTGACTGCTGTGAACATCCAGGTAGTTTGTGGGACATCCAGGCGGTGAAGCCTGGCAGGCAGTTAGATACACAGGTACAATACAGACGTTGGGAGGGGGACTTCCGGTCCGGGAACCCACATTTAGGCATTATCAGGATGGAGATGGTCACTGCAGGTCACAGCAGGGATGAGCTCACGCAGGGAGAGCGGGTGTGGGGAGGAGGTAAGAGCTGGGCTGGGGGATGAGGGAAGTCAAGGGAAGGAAGGGACGCGAAGGTGCCGAGTTCGGAGCTGTGGTTTTGGATGCTTAGGGAGGTCAGAGGGGTCAAGGTGAGAGCCACAGGAGGTTGGGGCAGATAGACAACCACCATCGTCTGTCTGAGAAGCGAAGATGCAAGAAAAGACAGCAACAGTGAATGAAGGTCAAGTTATCTTTGAAGACTGAAGGAGCTTGAGATGCTGGTGGGAAGGAGAGGTGACGATGAGGGGCAGGACAGGTGCAGAGAAGCCCAGGGCAAGCAAGTTGGGGCAACAGGGCCCCAGAGCTTAGGGTGGGGACACGGTACCACAGTCGGTGGCACCAGCTCCCCTGACCTGTCCCCTGCTCTCGGCAGGGCATGAGCATCCCAGCCCAGCCGCACGCCTCCACCCGGGCCGGCTCAGAGCGGCGTTCAGAGCAGCGCCGCCTCTTGTCCTCCTTCACTGGCAGCTGTGACAGCGACCTGCTCAAGTTCAACCAGCTCAAGGTGAGGCTGGGCCCCAGCAGGGCCGCCGGGGTGGCAGCGGGACCTGAGATCAAGGCTCTCACACCTCCCCTCCTTCCCTCCCCAAGTTCCGGAAGAAAAAGCTCAAATTCTGCAAGAGCCACATCCATGACTGGGGCCTGTTCGCCATGGAGCCCATTGCGGCTGACGAGATGGTCATCGAATATGTGGGCCAGAACATCCGCCAGGTAGGCACCGCCGGGGGGCCCCGTGTTGGGGCGCCAGCTGGGCCGGCCCAGCCCAGGCTAAGGCCTTTTCCCGGTTAGGTGATCGCGGATATGCGGGAGAAACGCTACGAGGACGAGGGCATAGGGAGCAGCTACATGTTCCGGGTGGACCACGACACCATCATCGACGCCACCAAGTGTGGCAACTTCGCACGCTTCATTAACCACAGCTGCAATGTGAGTGCCCGGCAAGGGGGCTGCCGCTGGTCCGGCCACTGCCCTGGGGACCAGAAGCTTACTGTCCATGTTTTTGGCTTTGTGACCCATGTCATCTCTTAGCAACTACGTAACTGCAACTGTAACAAAGGGGCCCTACAGTATGTGAATGAATGGGGCGTCTCTGTGCCAGTAAAACTTTATTTGCAGGAAGACAGCGGGGGGCCAGAGTTTGGTGACCCCCCGCTCTCTAGAGCACAGAAATGAGGCCTGCGCCAGAAAAATACATTTGCAGTTCACCTGCGGTATAAATGGAAGCTGAAGCCCTGGGAAAGAATTGATTATTATTTATTACCATAATCATTCTTATTTAATATATAGGCAAGAGGTTCCTGTCATCCATGTGGCAGTAAGCTAGGGGGTCATGTGGCAAGCAAGTGAGGACTTGAGCTCGGGGCTAAGCTTGGTGGCCCAGTTTGGTGGCTGTCCTTGGCGGAGGGCTGGGCTGGGTCCTAAGCTCACCCTGCCCTACCTGCTTGCCCACAGCCCAACTGCTACGCCAAGGTGATCACGGTGGAGTCGCAGAAGAAGATCGTCATCTACTCCAAGCAGCACATCAACGTCAACGAGGAGATCACGTACGACTACAAGTTCCCCATCGAAGACGTCAAGATCCCCTGCCTCTGCGGCTCGGAGAACTGCCGGGGGACCCTCAACTAGGCCCGGCTCCGCCCAGCGGAAAGATGTCAGCTGCCGCCGGGCCGGGACCCCAGCAGCCCCGGGCCTGGCCCCCCTCCCACCCCCATTTCAGGTGCTGTCCTCTACCCAGCGGCCATGTCAGGGCCTGGCGCCCCCAACACTACCCCCAGGACCCCCGTGGCTCCCGCCCCTCAGTGGGAAAGGGCTTCTCTGTCCGTCAGCCCGCGTCTCGTGGTTTCTAAAAGTGCTCCCTTGAGGGTCTTTGTTCAGCTCCCACCCGGACTTCTGTCTGTGTCGCTCTCCCTGGCTCCCCTTTCTCCATCACTTTCTCTGTCTTTTCTCTTTCCCGTCTTTCTCATCAGCCTCTTTCCAGGAATGCTGCTATGTTGTTTTGTCTTCTCTTTACTTTTCTTTCTCATCATAAGAAAAGACATTTTAACCATTGAAATGTGAAGGCAGAATCAGAGAGTGGGGACCCCCGGCAGGAGCTGCAGAGCCCTCGGTTTGACCATGTGTTGGCCCGTGTTCTAGAATCCCTGGGCCAGGTGCTGCAGAGGGGAGGGAGGTCGGGCCAGCGGCTTCGGCCTCAGAACACTATGTAAGGCCCCCCTCTCTGCCAGTGGACTCAGTGAGGAGAAGACCCCCCTTCCAGCCCCCACCCCTAGTCTGTTCCTGCCCCAGCCACCTGGGGGCGCCATTTCCCCTCCCATACCCTGGTGGAGCCAAGCTGATCCCAGGCAGGAATTTCCCCTCTGGGCTGCCCTGCCACCCCACATCCTGCCACCCCCCCAAAAAAATCTTGGGTTCAATGTTTACTTTTTCATTCGAATGCCAGCAACGAGGGAGCCTCCTGACGGCCCCAGTGTAGGCCGGTGGGGCACTGGGAGGGGTCGTGTCTACTCTCACCTGCCCTCACCTTCACCGGACGAGAGGAGGACCTCCCAGGGCAGGCGGGGCCCCTAGTCCCGCCACTACGGGTGTCTGACCGTGTATGCATGTGGCATTTTTTTGTTTATAAGCTTCACCTGCTCGCCCCCCCTGCCCATGCCCCTACTCAACCTGCCAACAGCCCTCTCATCCCAAGAAGTCAAGAGCATATTTATTTTCGGAGTGAGAAGATTATTTCTCCCAGAGAAAGGAAAATCTTGGTAAAGATTTTAAAACTCAGATCTAAATCTGACAGTTTTGTTTTTTTTTTTTTAATAACCTTGTTTACCCCCATTCCATCATCATCATCTTCAGGGTGTGTTTCCATGAGTTTTTTTCTTGTGCGTGTATAAAATCAAAACGAAGGGAAAAAATAGGTTTTTGAAGTTCAGAACCAACTTCTGTATATAGGTAGCCATAAAGGACTTCTTCTCGGGAACATTGTTTCTTGTAGAAACATGTGGGAAGACTTTTTGCTCATTTCTTTGTACTTCCAACCCCCCCCCCCATGCGCACACACACACGCACGCACATGCAAGTCCCCCGTACCCCAGAAAGCAGAGCAGGCGTGTAAATAATTTATGGAAAGTGACTGTTGTGACCAGGAGTCACCCTCACCAAGACGGGAGCGCTCCGGGTGGGGACGTCCCGCCCTGCGGATGCAGGCCTGGTATCTCAGCTTGTGTCAAGCTTGTTATCATGTAAATTCTGTACAAAGAATGTTATTTTTCTCTCTTTGTTGTTGGTGGTTTTCTTGTGTGGTTTTCTTTTGTTGGTTTTTTGTTTTGTTTTGTTTTGTGTTTTTGTCACCCATTGCCCTCTCTGTTTGAGACTGTGCCCTCTGGTTTCAGAGGCCGATGAAATCGGTGGCATTAAGACACAGTGGGGAGCCTGGGCATAGCGGACCTTCTCTTCCGTTTGCAGTTTTTTGCCTAATTATGCAACTGAGGGAATATTTATTTTTCACGTGACGAAAGGTATAGTTTGTAGAGACGGCTGATGATTTAAGTTACTGTGCAGCCCCCAAGGGGTTGTCTTCATCCTGTCCCCTCTCTTCACAAAAGTAGTGTGTGTGGCAGGGGGACCTGGGGAAATGAGGGACCTGGGCCAGCCGTAGCCCTCACCCTGGCCTCACCTTGCCCAACCAGCAAGGGGCCGGGCCCTTCCCGTCCCCAGGAGCGCCCCCAGCCCATCCTTGAAATAGTTTGCTGTATCCAGAGGTGGGCTGCCCCATTTTTCTTTCAATGCATTCATTTTCATGGAACAAATTTTGCTTTTAAAGAATTGGGGGTTTCTGCTCTTTTTTTTTTTTTTCTTGTCCCTCCTTCCCTGCCTCCCTCCTCCCAAAAAGAACCCATAAATTTTAGGGATGTTTGTGCATATAGGCTCTATCATCTGTATGTAACTTGTTTTGAAGAGAAGTGTTTCCGTTGTGGGTGTGTCTTGCTGTAAATATTTGTTCATATTTTTGTGAATTCAATACTATGTACCATTGTATTATAGTAACTTTTATAAAGCAAACCATAAATATACTGACTTTTCTTACAGATACGTCCTCTCTCTCGCTCTCCTCTCTCTCCCCCTTCCTCTCCTCTCTCTCTGTTAGGGGTATACCCTGCTCTCTTACAGGGTCGGCTGGGGGAGGGGGAAGGAGCTGGGTGGGCTGTGGTCCTCCCAGAACAGCAGTTCTAAAACTCTGAGTCTGTAGGTGAATTCTGTGAACCTGGTCAAGTTATAGACTAGACCTTGCACAGCTTTTTAAAGTTTTCCTTCTAGAACCTTTTCTTAAAACCTTAGGTACTAACACTGAATTGTCTGCAAATTAAGGAAACAAGATCTCATATCCTATTGCCATCACTGGAAGAACTCAAAAATATTTTAAGATTTAAGGAGACAGTGCTCTTGTCTGCATGTGAGGGAGAGGGGGCTGATAAAATAGTCAGAGGTTGAGAAGAATTAAATATATGTAGTGTTCATGGCATTCCAGGAAGTTCTCAACACTGCCTGGCCCATTGGCAGGTAACTGTTAGAAGATGTCTATGTATCCCTGCGAAGGACAGACTAAACCTCAGCAAGAAGCCGCATGATTGAAAAGATGCTGCACCTCACTTCTTAGCTGAGAAATGCAAATCGCACCACAATACCATGTCCCCTGTCAAGTGGTAAATATTAGCCGGAAAGTAGCCAGTGTCGGTGAGCTTGGGAGTAGGGGTGGGCACTCATGCACCACCTGTAGGAGGAAAAATGAGATATTATCAATCAGTATTTAAACTACACATAAACCCTTGACCCATTTGTTCCACTGTCAGAAATTGAACCTGACAGCCACAAGCAGGGTGTCTGTCCAAGGATGTCCTTGGCAGCCTCAGTGAGAGCAAAGAAATGAAGGCAGGGCAGATGTCATTGGTGGGCTGCTCTTTGGAACTGTACATCCGGACAGGTGAACAGCACCGCAGCTGGGTTCGTGGGAACAGAAAACTTGCTGAGGGCAAGGCTGAGCCAGGAAACAAGGTAGACGCAGCTCCTGGTCACTCGTTCAACCAGTATTTACTGAACACCTATTATGTGCCAGATACTCCTCTAGATACTGGAGATACAGGAGTGGAGGAACTCCTCATCTCCATGATGGCTGTGTTCTTGTGGGTGAGTCAGACAGACAAAGTATAAATGCTAGAGTCAGGAGAAAAACAGCTATGAGAAGAGGGGGTCAGTTGGGAGGAGGGTGCAATTTTCAACAGGGTGGTCAGGAAGTCCATTTAACCAACCGGGGAGCAAAAGTCAAAGGATATAAGGGTCCATTATCTCACTGCAGACACCAGGGAGAGGGCATTCCAGACCCAAGGAACAGTGAGTGCAAAGGCCCTGAGGCAGGACGTCACCTAGAGGGTCTGAGGACTGGAAGGAGGCCTACAAGGCTGCAGCTGGGTAAGGGAGGCCAGAGGAAAGAAAAGGAGGTCCCAGAGGTACTGAGGGGGCGTGTGGGAGGCAGATGCTGTAGGGCCTTGCAGGGCAGCATGAGGACAACCCAAGGTCTCCAGCCCAAGGCACGCAAGTGGACCACACATCCACATTTGAGTTTCCTTCACCTTCCCTCTTGAACTTGCTCCTGTTATATTTTCCACCTCGATCGAGGGCACTTCTGTTCCCTGCCTCTACCCACCACTGCTGCTGCTGGTTACCCAAGCTCCAAACCCTGAAATTCTGCACCTCTCCCTTCCCCTCAGCTACTGAGTCTGATGGTTGTCCTCCCTCAACCTTCAAATCATCCACGTCTTCCTTTGCCCCTCAGTCCCACAGGGAAGTTCATTTCCTCACTGGTTCTGCTGTAGGGGCAAAAACAGGAGCCCCAGCTGGAGGCATCTGCATGCACAGGGCAGACTGGGGTGGGGAGAGGAGGGGCTGTGCCTGGTGACTTGGGCAGAGCCCCTCACACAGGCCCTCCTCTCCAAAAATAACAAGAGCAAACACAGAGCACTGCCACCGTGCCAGCTAGTGTTAAAAACATCTTTGCTATTAAGCCCACAGCAGTGCCAGGAAGTGGGTATCATTTCATTCCCGCTTAAGAAATGAGGAAAACTGAGACACTCGAGAGGTCAAGTAGCTTGTCCAAGGTGACACAGCTAGCAAGTGGCTGACCTGGGGCTGAGAACTCAGCCATCTGGCTCTCTGGTCCCTGCTTAGCTAATGTGGGTTTGCTCTGCCCAGGCCCCACCGAAAGAGGCACCACGGCTGCATAGGGAGGCAAGTCCAGAACTGCCTGGTGGTTCCAAGAAGAACCAGAATCCTAGAATTTGTACGTGAACTATCCCAACTTTATGAAATGTCGATTTGAATTGGTTTGAAACCACGCAGACAAAATACATCTGTGAGCCAGATTTGGCCCGTGAGCCACCAATTTGCAACCCTCCTGGGTGGTAGAATTTCCCTTCTTTGCATAAGCCAGGGGAAAATGGGGGGAAGGGTATTTTTCTGGGCCTGGGGCCTGCCTGCCCTTCTCCTCTGGGTTCTCGGTGATGTCCTTTTCGTTTGAAGTTCTCCATCCCAGAAGCCTTGACTTCTTCCATCACCTTAATTCCTCTATTATATCAAGTTAGATGTTTTTTTTTCCTTACACTGAGATCTGGCTGCTCGTAATGCTGAGTTGAGTCATCCCCAGTGGGGGGGGGGGGCTGTTACGCACCAGAAGCAGAAGGAGAAACCCAATTTGCCCCCAAGTCCTCTTTGGTTTTGAAGAAAAATTTGCTTCCTGGAGTTTTAGGACTTGTAGCCCCTCCCCCAAGTGCGTCAATCTTTTGCAAGTGTCGCTTACACGTGAATATGAACCAGCTTCTTCCCAAATGGGCTCCTTATTGGGAGCAAGGCTGGGGGAGTGGAGCGGTTCTGGGGGAAGGGGACACCAGTGACCGCCATGCTGAGGGACTCGGATTCCCCTCAGACCAGAAACCATGTCCAGTGGTTGCAGAGCATGGATGTTTCTCCAGAGTTCCTTGGCTGACACCCTCCCCTCTCCTGTATCTAGCTAGGTGTTTGGGCTCAGGGCAGTAAAGCTGGGGACAGCTCATCTTTAGAGATCGTAAAGTCGCCAGACAGGATGCTGCCAAGTGCTGTCCCACGTTAGGGCCTTTGCCCTTGCTGTTTCCTCTTCCCAGGATGCTATTTTCCCCGATTTGCCCATGGCTGGCCCCCAAATGGCCCTTCCCCGAAGGGGACTTCCCTCCATCGAAATCGGTCCTCCCGCCCAGCTGCACCGCCCCACACACAATCTCGTCATCTGCTTTGTTTTCTTAATGGCATTTACTCTCCATGAAACAATACTGCCCGGCTTCCCCTCTAGAGTGTGAGCCCTCTGCACTCCTTGGTCCCAGAACTCCCCCGACCCGCGCGGTCCTGTTGGCACGGCGCTTGCACCTGGCCCTGGGGCTCCCGCAGCGTCGAACCCGTTACGCGGACGCCCCTTGCAGCGCTGCCGCCTTGAGCGCCCCCTGGCGACCAAAAAGCGTCACGGCTCCGGCCCGGCACAAACACCTAGACGCGCCTTTGGAACTCGGTCCGCTTTATTCCCAGAGGACGGAAGCAGGGAGCGGCCCAACAGAGGGGGCGTGGCCAGGTGGGCGGAACCTCGGAGTGGGGTGGGGTCCGCTGGTGGGCGGGGTCTAAAGAAAGCGGCCAGTAAGAAGGGTTTGCTATTCAGGGCGTGGTAAGGGCTTGCTGAGGTGGGCGTGTTCCAGGACGAGGAGGCGTGGCCCACCGTGTAGCAGCAGGTGGGCGGGGCCTCGCCCGCTCCGGCGGAACGCGTGGGGCCTACATGCCGGGGATTACCCCGTTCGTCTCCATGTCCGTGAGGTTGCCCCTCAAGTTCTGCTCCTCCTCGAAAGCCTTGAACAGTGCGTTGAAGTTGCCGGCTCCAAAACCCTGGAGCGGAAGAGAGAAGGGGAACTGCAGGCCCAGAAAGCCAATCGGGCTAACCTGCATGCCACCTCGGGCTTGCTGGGGCCAGGTGGTACCTGGTGGTTGTGGCGCTGAATAACTTCCAGGAAGAGCGTGGGCCGGTCCTGCATGGGCTTGGTGAAGATCTGCAGGAGGTATCCTTTCTCGTCGTAGTCCACCAGGATTTGCAGCTCCTAGGTGAGGGACCGGACAGGGTTAGGGGAAGGCTGGCCCGCCCCGCTAGCCTGGTAGGGTGGGATCTTTAGAAGTCCATAGGACGGGGCTCCTGTACCCGCTAAGACAAGAAAAGACATCTTTCTCCTTCAGTTACAGACAACTCAAAATAGAGCCCAAAATTGTCCTATCACCACACCTCTACCACGGTTCCTGGGTAAGCCACCATCATGGCTGGTCTGGGCCACTGCAATAGCCTCCACAGAGAGAGGTCTTCCTGCTTCCAGTCTTGCTATCTTAAAATCCATCTTCCCCGAAGACATAGAGGGATCGTTTAAAAACCAGATCATGCCATTCCCATCTTAAAACCCTCCAATGGAAATTGGAGCCTCCAGAAGTTGATGGTGGGAATGTAAATGGTGCAGCCACTGTGGACAACCATCTGGCACTTCCTCAAAAGTTTCAATTAAACATGGAGTTACCATAAAGCCAGTAATTTCTCTCCTAGGTATCTACCCAAGAGAATTGAACCATATGTCCACACAAAAACTTGTGCACAGGTGCTTATAGCAGCACTATTTGTAATAGCCAAAATGAATGCCGTCTAGTCGTGCAATGGGCGGCTACTCAGCCATAAAATGGAATGAAGTACTGACACACGCAGCAACATGGATGAACCTCACAAACAGGATGCTAAGTGAAAGAAACCAGTCACAAAAGATCACATATCATGTGATTCCACTGATATGACATGTTCAGAGAAGGCAAATCTATAGGGACAGAAGATAGATCAGTGATTGCCAAGGGCTGGGGAAGGCTGGAGAAGGCTGGAGTGGTGGCATAGGCAAGTGACGGCTAAGGGGTAAGAGGTTTCTTCCTTTTAGAGTGGTGAGAATGTTCTAAAATTGATTTTGATCACGGTTGCACAACATAGTGAATAGCTACAAACCCCTGAATTATGCACTTTGAAAGAATGATTCATGTGTTCTGTGACTTATAGATTATTAAAACTGTTAAACACAGAACCAAAAACACCTACAATGGTTTCTGGCCACAGAAGAACAAAATCCAAAGTTCTAAATAGCCGACAAGAGGAATCAGCCCCTGCCGACCTCTGTGACCAAGGCTACTCCTCAGACACGTCCTTGAATGCACTCCAGCCTTCTTTCTGTTCCCTGGACACTCAGAGCTTGCTTCTGCCTCAGGACCTTTGCACTTGCTGTTCCCTCTGTGAGGACTGCTCTTTTCCCAGCCTTTCACACAGCCAACTTCCTCTCATCATCTAGGTTTCACGAAAATATCACCTCCTCAGAGGAACTTCCCTGATTATCTCCTGTAAAGTAGTCCCAGGTCACTCTCGGTCACAGCCTATTTTAACTTTCTGCCTGACACCAACTCTCACCCTCTCTGATGGTGTTTGTGTTATTTATTCATTATCTGTCTTTAGTATGCAAGTCCCCTGTCTGCAGGGACCTGGTTTCCCTCGGTGTCCCGGTGGCTGCTGTAGAGAAGAGGTTTAGACAGTATTTGTGAGGCAAGGTAGACCTCGGGGCTCATTCGCCCAACAGACCGAGGAGCCTGCTTAGCCTCACCTCCAGGACATCAATGTTCTCCTTCACCCGGATCTTGGCCGTCTTGAGCTTTTCCCGCAGTTGTTTGTAGTATGTGGATGGCACAGCCAGAAATTCCATGCCTCTCTCTCTCAAGTGGCGAATCTGTCAGAGCAGGTTCAAAGTCAGCCTCCTTCTCTTTCCATGCTCAACACCCCTACCCAGGGGGAGGTACTGGGCTAGGAGGAGGTAGGGTCCTTACTTATCCTCACTCCCCCAAACTGCCAGAGTGTGCCGTGACCTCATTTCCGTCCTCCTCTGGGTCCTGCGGGCCCGTTAGAGGAAGAGCAACCACTAACACGAACAGAACGCTCCCCGTGAGCCCGTCTCAAGCGCCGTGTGTTGCCTCATTATGTCCATGCAGTGATCTTTGGGGGTATCTAGATAATTATCATCCCCACTTCATAGCTGGGGAAACGGAGGCATTGAGCGATGAAGTGTCTGCTCTCAACATGGTAGCCAGTGGTTTTATTAAAATGCAAATCAGGTCACGTCAGTGCTCTGCTTTCCCCACAAGTGGTGTCACGTCTGAGAGTCACATTCAAAGTCTTCACCATCTGCCTCCACTCTGACGTTCTGACCTCGCCTCCTACCTCTTTCTTCTTCGCTCATTCTGTTCCACCCACACTGATCTTGCTGTCCCAACCTTCCTCTGCCTTGTCCCTTCTGCCTGGGGCACTTCCCCCCGATAATTCACATGCTTTTCTCCTTCCAACTCTGCCGTCTCCTACGTCCCCTTCTCAATGAGGCCTTTCGTGACTGCCCTGGTTAAATACACAATGTCCTTCGCCCTCGCCCTCCCATTGCTCTGCATTTTTCCTCCAGAGCATTCACTACCATCTAACATGTCTATATTTTACTTATTTAGTTTTCTGCCTCCATATTTATTGTTGGCTGATATGTCCCAAGTACCTAAAACTGTGCCTGGCACGTAGTAGGTACTCAATAAACATCTACTGACTGAGTGAGTGAGTGAATGAATGAATGAATGAAGTTGTCAGGGTCATACAACGAATGACCCTGGCTTGGGCCAGTCCAGGCTCTTGTCCACTCTGCCATACTGCCACATAAGAAGTAGGTAGGACCCAACCTCCCCAAGAGCTGGATCCATACACTCAGGACATTTAATTTGAGTCAAAGGATAGTTGATCTTATACCTAATGTCCTCATTTTTAAGATGAGGCAACTGAAGCCCAGAGAGAGGGTAAACCCCAGAGAGAAGCACAGGAAGTCACTGGCAGGACCGGAACGAGAATCCAGGCTTCCCGTTACTCTGGCACCTGCTATTTCCAAAGCCCAGAGTGTTCTGCAGAGACACTGAACTCTCTGGGGTAGGAACGTGCCTGCACATGAAAGGCAGGAACCAGGAAGGGGGCCTTGTCAGCCCCCTGGGCCCATGAAGGGGACCCAGGACTGCCATTGCCACCCCCACTCCATTGTGCAAAGATTGTCCGTGGAGAAGAGTGGGAGGAGAAGCAGGACCAGGCATGGGCTGCCTACCGCTGTGATGATGTTTTCAGTTTTGATAGCGATGTGCTGGACCCCAGCGCCCCCATTATAGTCCACATACTCCTGTAGGAGGGAAACAAGGAGACCCCTGTCATGGGCCCCGTCACTGCTCCCACAGGAGCCCTCAGACCCCTTCCTGCTTTCTTCTTCCCCAGCCAGGATGCCCGGGGCCCAGGAGGGACCCCACCTGGATCTGGGACTTCTTCCTGCCCGGCGCTGGCTCATTAATGGGCATCTTGATTGATTCCTCATAATTGGCCACCACGATGGAACGCAGAGAGCTGTACTCTGTGTGCACCTGCGTGTCATCCACGGACCAGAAGCGGTGGAACTGCAGGTTATTCAGGTACCTGTGGGGTGGCCCGAAGGGCACGTTGGCTCTGGGACTGACGTCATGCCCTTATTTCACCTTCCAGGATTTGTCCCCTGAGCAGGCTCCACAAAGGAACCTCCATTTACATCATACACGTCAGAGATTCGTACCTTTATTTCGACAGTTTCCCTTTAGGTGGAAGCCATGAAACAAGATCCCTGTAGCACGGCCACCCCCCATAGTGCTTTGAGAAGGGGCACCTGCTTCTCATGTGCACACGGGCGGGCGCTGTTTGGGTAGTGACAGCCTTCCTCTGAGCCTCCCTGGACCGTGACACCCCACCTGTGCTGATTCCCCAGGGTTCCTCAGTAGGACCGGTGGATCACTTTGGGCCTTAAATCTCCACGGGGACAGTTTTACAGGGAACAGATGAATCGGTGACCTCAGGATAACCTCCTACCACCTTGTGTCCCAATTCCCACTTTGGTGACCCGAGACAAGAACTGGGGAGTGGGCCTGTCTCCTTTGAGGAAAGGGCTTGGGCCAGGGACTCACCAGTCCGAGGCAGATAGCATCTCCTGATCAGGCTGGTTTCCCACAATGTGATCAATGACCTCGAGACTGCACTGGGGCCTGGGAGAGGGATGCGGTTGGGAGGTGAGGACAAGGTTACCCCTAAACCTCCCCCTTGCCACTGGCCCCTCAACAACAATAGCAGCTCACAGTTATGGAGCACCTGCTATAGGCACTTTATTTGTGTCACGCACCCTAACTAGCCCCATTTTACAGGTGAAGAGACTGAGGTGTAGAGAAATAAAGTAACTTGGGCAAGGTTAAGGAGCTATGAAGTGACAGGGCTGGGATTGAACCCAGGCAATCTGGTTCCACAGCCTATGCCCTTAGCCTCTATGCCAGGGGTCCCCAGTCCCCAGGTCATGGACTGGTGGCCGTGGCACAACAGGAGGTGAGCGGCGGGGGAGCGAGCGAGGCTTCAGCTGTGGGCACAGCCGCTCCCCATCGCTGGCATTACCGCCTGAGCTCCGCCTCCTGTCAGATCAGCCTCAGACTCTCACAGGGGCATGACCCCTACTGCGAACTGCGCATGTGCACCCCCCACCCCGACCCCTCCACCCCCGCCCGTGGAAAACTTGTCTTCCCCGAAACTGGTCCCAGGTGCCAAAAAGGTTGGGGACCGCTGCATCTTCAAGCCACCCTTGGGGACCCTCAGGGGCTCCCCAGCAGGCTCACAATGTTCTGCCTCCTCAGAAAAGCCCATTCCCAGCCAGGGAACTACCCACATACAAAAAAACAAAACAAAACAAAACAAAAAAAAAACAAAGAAAGAAAGAAATTATCTTCTTATGTAATTATTAAAACAAATAAAATTAAAAAAAATAAATAAAAGCCCAGCCCATGTAGAGGAGGGGGGCACTGCTCTCCACCAACCCCTGCCCTGGCGGGGAGGGGTACTCACAGCTTGGAAAGCATCGGGTCCTTGAATGTTGTGGCCTCGAATCCAGGCAAGAACCGGCCAGTGTAGTTCATCTTCTCCACCAGCGTGTGTGTCGTGTCCCCGTACTACGGCGGAAAACAGCCTCCTCGGCCTCCGAGCCCCACCCCACCCCCGGGAGGCCGGGCCGTGTTTCCTGATGCCAGCACAGCCCTGGGGTCCAACCCGGGGCAGACCCTAACTCCATGTGTGATCTCGGGCAAGTCACTTCCCCTTTCTGAAACTGATTGCAACTGTCATTTGGGAATTTCTCTGATAGTCTGTCTGTCCCACGGGTGCAGAAGTTCTGTGAGGGCAGGGATGCTTTCTTGCTCACTGTTGTGTCCCCAGGATCTAGGGCAGTGCTTGGTGTATAGTAGGTTCTCAATAAAATAGGTGGACTAAATGAGGAATGATGATATCTCAGGGCTCTTTCAATCCTAAGACTCTAAGTTGTATTTAAACTTGAGAAGGTAGGACTCATGATTGCCTCTGTGTGACAATAACACGGGTGCTAAACAGACTTGGTAATCTTTGCTGAGTGTCTGCAATATGCCAGGCAGCACTCAAAGTGCTGTATATGAATGATCTCTTTTGGTCCTTACAATAACCCTAGGAGGAGTTATAGCTGAAGAAACTGAGACACAGAAACATTAAGCAGTGTGTCCCAGATCACACAGGGGGTCCAACTCCAGTCCTCTGGTTTCAATGTAGTCACAGAGGTGACGTGATTTGCTCCAAGTCACACAGCTGGTGAGGGTGGGGCTTCTGCAGCCCCTATCCCATCTCTTGTTTTCAAAGCCCCTGCCTGAAGCCTACATCCCCATGCTGTCACCTCCCACTGGGGAGGACAGGAAGCCCCTAGGGGTGGCAGGTAGCTCTCATCAGCCTCTTCACACTGGCCAAGCGTTACAGGTTGTCCAACTTGAAGGAGTAGTCTGTGCTTTGAGGCACATGGGAGGGATGGCATAGGAGTCAGGGCGGGGGTAGGGGGACCTGGCATCTCATGGGTGCAGAACACAGGAGGGTGGGGGCACCAAAGTTAACTCACCGTCTGCAGCACAGCAAACTTCACTTTCCCAAATTTGTCTTGCTCCACCCATGGCTCCCGAATGATTTTGGCGCCTCGTTCCCGGGCTTTCTGCCGGGGAGATGGGGTTGGTTGGGGAGGTGGTAAGGGCTGGACCTTCCCAAAGCTCTTGGCGACTGCTCCTGCTGGACCACCTCTGCAGGATCCTGCTGCAGCACCCCCGTTTCTCCAGCCCCGGGCAGGAACTCCAGCCAGCTTTTGCTGTAGCCCGACACCTGTGCCTCATGTCCATTGGGCAGATTAGGGAACTGAGGCCTAGGTCCAGAGTTGGGGCTATGGGAGATAAACCAGGTGGGGGGTGGTCTGTCCTGCCTCTGCTAACTCACTCTGTGGCCCTCTCCCCACTCCAGTCCTCAGTTTCTCCATCTGTAAAAAAGGTGGTCGGATAAGAATATGAGCTGAGGAAGTGTAGCGGCTTAAGGCTTCGGCGCTGGCGCTGTCAGCGCTGCGGCCTGGGTTGGATTCCTGGCCAGGGAGCTACCCACATACCAAAAAAAAAAAAAAAAAAAAAAAAAAAAGAATATGAGCTGGCATTAACTGAGCACCTATATGTGTCCGACCCTTTGTCAAGTGCCTTACATGCACAATGCATGCATGTATTTAGCAAAACCTTACTGCATGTCAATGCTTATCATGTGTCAGGCACTGTTGTAGGTATTAACCTCTTTAATCCTCATAGCAACATTACACAAAAAGTACTGTTATTATCTCCATTTCATCGGTGAGGAATTTGAGGCACAGAGAAATTAAGTCACTTACCCAAAGTCACACAGCTAAGAAGATTCAGACCCAGGCAGCCTGCCTTTGGAATCTATGCTCTGAACCTCAAAAACTGCCTCTTGAATACAGTATGTAGTTCAGAGTTGTGCTCAAGAAATGCTAAGTATATCTCATTTTCTCTTTGTAACAGCTCAGTGAGGTGGGTGCTGTGGTAACCCCCATTTTACAGATGTGGAAACTGAGGCTCAGAGGGAAGGACACACAGTCAGTCAGGAGCAGGGCATCACTGGAACTTAGGCGTGTGTCACACCAACACAGCAGTGTCCTCCAGCCCTGACTGATGGGGGTCCGATTGCAGACAGAGGGCAGGCCAAACCTTACTGCTTCATCTCCATGCCAACCCGGGTGTCGTCTGACCTGCACGATGTAGTCACAATCTTCCACCTCGAATGCGATGTCCTTCACTCCGTCCCCGTGTTTCACCAGGTGATTGCCCATCTCTGTGGCCGGCAGGGAGAGTGGGCAGCGCTGAAGTCACGGTACCCTCACCTGTTCTCCCAGCCTGCTTGGCGCCATCTTTGTCTAGGTCGAGGCCCCCTTCCTGAACCCTGACCCTGCTCACGCTACCATGTCTCCACCCTCTGGCACCCCAAACCCGCTGGGGCCCCCTTACCTTTGTTCCAGGGGTTAAGAGCAGAGGAGAAAACAAACACGACCTGAGACACAGAGAAGGGAGATACACTGGGGGCTCAGGAGCATGTGGGCAGGTGTACCCCCGCCCCCTCCTCCCTGCCCACCACTGAGATACCCCCGGTGGGGCAAAAAGGCCAAATTACCCCTCCCAGCTGCTTGGCCCTGGGTTCCAGCCCCTGCGCTGCCCTAGTCTCCCCCCTGGTCCTGAGGGATGGGGGCTTCTCCTGTACCAGGGACCCTGTCGGCCAGGACACTGCTCAGACCAACAGCTCTGACACCCATGGCCTCTGCCGATAGTTCCGGAATATCACTCGGGCCAACGTTGGGCCAGGCTGAGAAGGACATGAAACTGATAAGGTCCCCATTGCTCGTGTACAGAGGTGCTGGGTGGAAGGCCCAGTGGGGGCCATACCCATCCCATGCTCCCCTACCATACCAAGCAGCCGGGCAGAGGCCTGGGCCTGCCTGGGGAAAGGGCCTCCTGGCCTACCTCACCCTAAGGCACATGGGTTAGGGAGCCCAGAGACCAGCAGGAAGAGAGGGACAGGCTTCCTGGATGAGTGGCAGTCCTGAGGTGGGGACTCACCTTCCCTTGCTTGATCACATGGCTGACCACCTCCCTGGAACCCGTCTCCAGGCCCTTGTAGGCTAGTGGTTCAAAGCCCATCTTGGTGCAGTAGAATGATGCAGCCTGCATCAGAGTGGCAACTGAGTTCATGAGGGCTGAGGGGCTGGTCTCGGGGGTCCCCAGTGAGACCCCCCAGGCCCCCTCAGCCCGTCTGCCCCAGTGCAGAGTCTCTCCGGGAAGAAAGGCTGCTCTCTGACCCCTCCTGACCTCAGATAAGATTCCCACTGGGGTCCAGCCCTGATTGTGTAAATAGCATCCAGAGGATTGGTCCCTCCTGGGACGGTCCCAACACGGGCCCTGATCCTCCCCTCCCAGGGGCCAATCACAGCCCCGGCTAGAGGCCAGCCTTGTCCATGGGACCTGCTTGCCCGCCCTCTGCCCACTCCAACACCTCCCACTGGCCTCTACCTGCTTGGCGTTGCCCACCCAGAAGGTCACGGAGTGGAAGTGGAGGAATCGGCCTCTCTCGGGCTACAGAAAGAGAGAAGGGGTGAGGCTGAGCTCCTGGAAGAGGGTCTAGGCAAATGCAGGTGGAGGGGTGTTCCCTAGCCACCTCCCTTGTGCTCTCAACCCCAGATCTGAGGAGAACCCCCAACCCTGCAGCCTTGCCAAGCCGCCAGTCAAGCTTCTCATGCAGAACGTGCGCTCCGGTGGGGTCGGCACCGGGGGGCCCGCTCAGGAGGCCTGCCCGGCTGTCCCACAGGGAAACGGCCTTATGTCACAGCTGCAAGGGTTTCAGCTGGACCTTAGAAAGACCTTCCTGACAGGGTTAAGAGACTGGCAGGAATTTGAGAAGAGGTCAGCGTGTTTTTCCATCCCCTGTACTGACCCCTCTTCTGCTTTCTGCTGACATCCCAGTCTCGGGGGGCCCTGACCCCACAGCTTCCCTCCTGCTTACCTTCTCTCCTTTGTTGCTGTAAGACGTCTAAGGAGAAAGAAAAGGACCGTAAGACTTGGAAGCTCTGACACAAGGTGTTTGTGGAAGTCTCACTATAGATCACACCCCTGGGGAGGCTGCCACGGCCCCACACACTTACCATGATTGCTCTGGGCCAGACGTCCTGCCTGGAAGACTGGGACCGGAGGGCGGCTGGACAGAAGTATTTAACACCCGCAGGCCCCGCCCCACCTCTTGGCCTCCTGGGGGTGGGGGCTGATCCCAGCTCGGGAAGCTCCTGGGCCCGGGATCCTCTGATCCAGCCTCGGCCTCCTGGACAGGGCGGTGCTGCCAGGCCCAGAGAGGGGGAGTGATGGCCCAAGGCCCTCGCCGGTGGCCCCGGGCATGAAACCAGGGGCACGCTTTTTCCTGGACCCTGGACTGGACTGCGATCTCTGCCCTTCAGACCCAAAGCTCAGCAGCCAAGGCCAGCTTGTGTCCCATGGTTGCTCCAGAATTCTTCCTTGGGGAGAATTTAAGGAGGGTTGAGGGTCTGGTCCTGGAGGCCTGTTTGCATGGCAGGTATGCGGTTTATATTTACAGAAGAGAGTTGTATTCCATTGTACTCTATAGTGGTTAGAGGCACGGCTATGAGGTTTGAATCCTACATACGGTGTGACTGCAGAACGCCACTGAAGTCCTCTGAGCCTCAGTCTCCCCATCGGTAAAATGGGGTCGATAATAGTGGGGTGGGGGTTAATGGAGATAAAGCATTAAGTCTTTGCCGTCGAATAGGGCTGGGCAAGACGTCGATCACGGTCCCCCGGTGGACTCCCAAGCAGTTTTGGAGTGACTGCCTGAATTAAGACAAAGTTGTCACAGCTGCTAGAGGCGAGAATCGATCGCTGTGTGTACTTGAGCAAGCGAAAATAAATAGCTAGTGGACCGTGCGTGATACGTGGAGGAGATTAGCCCTTGCCCTGTAAACGTCTGCCCAGGCCTGCAGTAGAACCTGGCACACAGTAAGGTCTCTGTTCATGTTGGTGACGATGAAGTACGTTTCTTGGGGTTTTAGAGGGTTAGTGGATTCGGGGCGAGGGGGAGGAGGGCCTTGGTGTCGCCACAGCCTGAACCCAGCTGGGGAAAGCGGCCCAGGTCCTCAGTGTCCCCAGGGGGGTGGGAATGGTGGAGCTGATGGCTCCAGGGGCAGGAAGGCCAGAGCTCTCCGCAGCGCCCCCACATCTGAGTCCTCAGGTCTGGCTTTCCTCGGAGACGGAGTGGAGATGCTGGCCAGCCAGGGCATTTACCCGAGGGCTCCAGGACGACTTCCTGCCTCTAGCTCCTCCCCGGTCCCCAGAAGCTCCGTGCGGAGCCATCTTGAGCTCTTCCCAGGCAACTGACTTTATCACCTGGCCTCGTGGTCTGGAAAGGCTTTTCCCAGCCCTGACGCTGACTGTGCTGCGACCCCCTACCCAAATGCATTTGGACTCCCCAAATGTCCTGTAACAACCTTTTTTAAAAAAACACAGAGAAACATATCATCATAGCTGGTAATGACGTCAAAGGTCATTCGGTCCAACATTTCCTGATGACCTTGATCAAGGTGGCCTTGACCCCGAGCTCCTTTCTGAAGACTTGGTGCACATCCAGGGGCCCTGAGACAGCCTGCAGGGCCTCCTGAATGGACGCCAAACCTCTGACGCCCGAGTGGCTGTGCAGACACTCGTGAGACAGCAGCTTGAGCTGCAGCTGGATCTGTCGTGGGAGTTCAAAGCTACCTCTGGGATGTGACAGTGATAGATGGGCTCCCCCAGGAGAGTTGACTAGCTGGATCCCCCTGGCCGATTTGGGCTGTGCTGCCAAAAGGGGGGCGGTGGCGGCAGCCCAGTGCCATGATGCCTTTGGGTTTTGTTCTCTCCTCAAAGTGGAAGGAGAAAGGGCCCAAACATCCCCAACGATGGACCAAAAATGTCCAACGTTTGCATTATTCTCTTCTCCGAGCGGGAGGGAAGAAGTTCAATCAGTCTCCAGAGCTGGAGCAAAGTGAAATCAGAGGGGACAGAAGGGCGGAGATGCTCCTCTGCAGCTGCTGCGGCCCCCCACCCTGTTAGGCTGCATTCACTGCGAGGAGTTTAAGTAAACTTGCAGTGAACTAAAGGGGAGGGACACCTTTTTAATGGTCTTGTATTTTATAGCTATTCCATCTGGATGTCTGATTACAATGGATGTAACATGTTATGTGCTTGTGATTGCCTAAGTGCTGGAGGGATCGGCACAGTCGGGAAGAGCTGAAAAAACCTGTCCTGGGAAACAGATTTCTTGCATTTTGCCACGTGGGCAGCTAGGAATTTGAATTCTTTGAGTTTCAAAGACAGAACAAGTCTCCGTAACCAGTGATTCTTACTATGATTTTTGCCTGCTGGACCCTTCTGGAAAAAAAGAAAAAGAAAAGGAGACAGCATAAAAAAGAGAGGCAATCTCTAAATGCAGGTACATGTTTAAGGTTTAAAAAAGCAGTGTGAGTTGCTAATGAGCTCTCGTGAGATCTCATGTCTGACCGTTAGAGGCTGATGATCTTCCAGGACGTGCATATTTTTGAGGAGGTCAACTTGGGCTCCAGAACCAATGGACAAAAGGGCTTGGGAAAACCTTGCTTGTTTCCTGGACTTGGGACCCAGCTGTCTGGCCCTGCAGCAAAAGGAAAGCCCGCTGCCCCCACCCCCTCAATTTTACTGAGGAATAAGTGACCAATAAAATTTGGGTGCAAAACATGCCAGTGACAATAACCAGTGGACTGTGTGGCTCCTCGCTAGTGGACCACACACTTGGCGAAATTAGAAGTAGCCCTTGCCCTGAAGAAGTCTGCCCAGGCCTGTGTTATGCCCTTTACTCACTAAATCCCTGCCATCCCTGTGAGGTAGGTGCTATCATCACCCTCATTTTACAGATTAGGAAGTAAAGGCTCAGAGAAGCGTCCAAGGACGCACAGTGACAAAGTGACAGAACTGAGAATTGAACCCAGCCTGACTCTTTGCAAAGTCTGCGTGCTGGCCAATTCCCGTCATGATGTCGTTGCTCAGATATTTTGGGAAATGCTTGGGAATGACCTCCGAGCCCATTTTCAAGCAGCAGGAGAAAACCAGCCTCCTGACTTTACTCACTCGGACCCTGGAGAAGGACCCTCTTCATTTGGTCTGTGGCCCAGAGAGGAAGGGCAGGCTTGGCGGGGGTCGGGTGGGGTGGGGGTGAGGGGTCTGGGGGTCAGGGTGGGCAGAGGAGATAGGAGCACTGCAGGTATGTGAGGGAGCTCTGGAGAGGCTGGAGAGGAGCAAAGCCCTGTGTAGGTAGAGTGCTCATGCTGAGCAACCGTAGGCAAGCGACTCAACCTCTCTGAGCCTCAGTTTCCTCATCGGTAACATGGGAATTATAGGAGTACCTCCCTCAGAGTTTTGTTTCCAGGATCATCTAATCTAACACACGTAGTAGAGTGCTTTGCTTGTCACCTGGCACATGGTAGTCTCAATTAAGTGTTACTAATTATGCTTATCATGATAAGGAACGCAGGAGGGTCTCAGATGTCAGGCTGAAACTCTAGGCTTTATCTTTAAAAAAAAAAGCAATGGGGAGCTATTGAAAGTTTTATAGCAGAGTTACAACATCATCAGGACTTTAAAGGCTTCTTTGCTCAAGGTCAGCGTGGGGGAGAGAGCTGAGCAGGAAACCCAGCTGTCTGTAGCTGCTGTGCTTGGACTGCGTGGCCCAGTGGCCTGGTTGCGATTCTTTATTGTATGTGGGGACCATAAATAAACCAAGAGGCTTTAGTTACATTTGCAAATTGGACCTAAAAACAGTCAAACAGCCCTGTGCTCTGCTTCCTGGAATCTGTAAATACAGACCCTCAAGCAGACAGAACTAATGAGGGTTCAGAGACTCAAGGCCATGGATGGAACTTTCCTGTCGCCTGCCAGGCCCCACAGTCCTCTGAGCAAGGGCTGAGACAGCAGTTGGGGACCAGAGCGGGTGAGGGCTGGTCTGATGGCATAGCTGTTATCACGGCCGGTGCAGCTGGGTGAGGCCAACTGAGTGGGGCTGGTCTTTATCTCTTGGGGCACAGAGCCTGCATGCCTGAGCTTTGGGGTGACAGGGAGCTATATCACTAGACATCAGTCATAGCCTGAGGGTCCAGAGTCGATGGCATAGACTATGGGATCCCTGGACTCTGGAGTCTGGTGATCATGGGCCACTCCCAGGTCCTCTCTGAGTCTCAGTGTCCCAAACTGTGCAAGCAGGGTGCCCTGGATTAATGTGGTTGGAAGGATGTCCTCTGTGCTTGGCTCTGGGGGCACGGAGGAGTGTCCCAGGTGTTTGTTGTTTTTCCATCTCCAGCATCCTTTCCCACCCTGTTGAATAGCAGCATCTCCCTTTTCCTTTGGGGGACCATCCCGTCCCCTCCTCTGCCCTTGCAGTTGGGCGCACGTGGGCCAGGACTGGTTGACAAGAACCCCTGTGATTGGGTCACCAGAGCCGGCCAGTGCAGGTTTGCCCTCGGACTTCCACTTGAGCTCGGGGTTTGCTGAGCTGACTGAGTGGCACTGCTGTGGCCCCATCTGGCTCCACAGAGAGAAGACGTGCCTGTGTGAAGCCCGCCTGGAGGAAGCAGAGATGAGAGAAGGAGGCAGGCAGATTCCCTGACACGCTCTGGCCGAGCCCAAACGCTCCCTCTTTGGCTTAATCTAGTTTGAGCTGGGTTTCTGGCATTTACAACCACTAATCCTGACTAACAAAAGGAAAATAATGGTAACGGCAACAACGACCTTATCTGTGAGGCTCTTTCAATATCAGGCACCCGGGTGGGGGGCGGTGAGAATTGTCTGGTTAAGTAGCTGGCATTGACATTGTTTAGATTCGCTGGTGCAAAATGGTGATGTGGACAGACTTAGCAGTCCTTAATACTTCTAAATGCTCTCCGGACAGTGCACCCATCGTGGGCACCGAGGTTTGCTCCTCCGCCTCCCTTCCGGAAAGCCCAATGGGGGACAGCTCTGGCTGGCAGTTTGGGGGTTCTGTAGAGCCCCTAGTGGGGTTGGCTAAGGCCTTGGGCCTCCCGTGATGGCTCCTTCTCCCCAGTCTGGCTCACTCCTTTCACTCATGTGGATCCCTAAAAACTTCTCATGCCCCAAGCTCTGTCTCAGCATCTGCTTCTGGAGAACCCATTCCGGGACAACCCCTTATGGCTGGGGGTGCTCGGCCCCCTCCGCCTCTCCCACCCGGGCCTCGACTTACTGTTATTTCTCCCAGTTTGCAGATGAGGAAACTGAGACTCAGGACAGTGAAGACTTGTCAAATAACTTGTCCACTGTGGTTAGAAAAATGCTGACCCAGGGGTTCCCTGGTGGTGCAGTGGCTAAGGCTTCGGCGCTGTCAACACTGCGGCCTGGGTTCGATTCCCAGCCAGGGAGCTACCCGCTATGCTCCCCACCCCCCCAAAAAAAAGAAAAAAAAGAAAATGCTGACCCAGAACCTGGATCCGGACCTCATTTCTGGCACGATGTTTGCTGCTGTCCGATCACAGAACCAATCCCTTCTGACAGGGTTTCGAGGAGCTTAGCACGCACTCGGGAAACACGTACGTGAAGGCATGATTCAAATTTCACCACATTTTAAAGTCTAGAACAGGTCCCGACAGCGAGATGATAAATATTTCAGGCTTTGAGGGTCACATGGCCTCTGCTGCAACGATTCAACCTTGCTGTAGTAATATGTAAATGAATTGATACGGTCGCGTGCCAATAAATCTTTATTTACAAAAACAGGCGGTGAGGAAAAAACCAAGACAGTGGTCCAGATTTGGATCAAAGACCAGTAGTCTGTCCGCCCCTGCCCTAGACAAAGAGTAGAACAGTGAGTTAAACCCTGGTTCGTAGCATTTGACTTCTGTGGTGTGAATACGCCCTATGGCCAATTTCAGGCTACCAATGGGAGGTCACTGAACTTGGGAGTTGAGAACAGCATGTGCAGTAACATACGACACAGGTATGACAGGTAGGTAATACTAAAATGGGCTAAAAATAATTAGGAAGTGATGAGATGTGAGCATTTATTACCCTTGTTTTTAATACAGTTTATTTAGCTGTAAGCTTATATTGTTTAATTTTTTTGACTGCCTTTTACTTTAATCTTTGGTATTATTTAATTTTTAAGTAATGCTGGTGGTTAAAAAAATGGTTCTCAAACTTCCTGAAGCGTTCGTTAACAGTGGGCTCCTCTCAGCTGGTAGGAGCTGCTCCACTGCTCTGGTTGCCTGAGGATTAGGGGGTGGGGGCCCCCCATGATGGGGGAGTGGGCAGAGGAGAGCAGTGGCCGTGGACCCTGAGCAGCTGCTGTGGCCATCCGGGCCCGGGGCACATCAAAGTGGTTTTCTCTTTCCTCTTAGGCCAAACTCCCATCACGTCAGTACCTTTATCACTTGCATAAGCCAAGGGTAAAGTTACTCAATATCAATCATTGATCCCTTCCAGAAAGAACCTGTGTCCTCACCATCTAAAGGCCCCAAGCTTTCAAACATCTCCCACCCTCCAGTTCGAGTATTGACTTTCATTGTGCTAACAGGGGAGTTAGCGTTGGCTTCTGATTTGCTGAGTGGCCCTCAATAGAGTGCCTAACTTCTCTGAACCTCCTTTTCCCATTTCTGAATATTAGGGAGAGCTGCAGTAACAGAGTCTCTGTTATCTATAGGGATAAGAGACGTAACAACCCTGTGAGGTAGGTATTATTATTATACCCACTTTATAGTTCAGGAAACTGAGGCTCAGAGAAGCAAATTCATTCACACCCACTTCTTCCCCACCCAAATTGCTCCCAGTTGGTGGTGTGTCTCACTGCTTCTGGAGGCCCTCAGGATTTTTACAAAGGAAAAGGTCTGAGAGGTCATGATCAAGGGACTTAAATCCCAAATGACCCAGGAGCCAGGAGAGTGACATAGAAGAGAAGAGCTGGGTGGGATTGCGGAGTTGTAAGCGCGCGCTTTGTCAATAGGAGCAAGGATTGCTCAGCTTCAGCCAGTTGTTGCCTGTGGGGAGATGGGCCTCATTTGCTCAGATTTTGATAAAAAAAAAAACTGGGAATTTGAATTTTTATGTGAAATCCATGGACTCAAAAACTATATTGTTTTAAATTCCATTTCTGTGAAATATCCAGGATAGGTAACATCCATGGAGACAACACAGATTGGCAGGGGCCAGGGGCCAGGGGAGGGAGGAATGCCAAGCGACTGCTAATGGGTCTCCTTGGGGTGATGGAAATGTTCTGGAACTAGATAGAGGTGGTGGTTGCACAGCACCGTGACTGTGTTACTGGGGTGAGGTCCGGCTGCTTGCCACCTCGTGAGCCAATAATCGAGGGACAAGGTTGGTGGAAAGAAAAGCAGGTTTCTTCCAAATGCCAGCCTTTAGGGGAGGCAGTGGACTCCCATCTCCAAGGCTGCCTTCCCTCTTCTTAGGACGGCCAGAAAGTTTTGTAGGCAGGCAGATAGGGGCAAGGACAAAGAAAGTGGGAGTTGGCCGCACAGGTTTCAGGGCTGATAGTTGAAAACTTGTGCCCCAGGGCATCCTGGGGCTGCTGTGAAAGAGCGTTACGGAGAATTCAGCTGTGGTGGCCGGGGTGTTCTTTGTGTCATCAACAAAAGCTGCTAGGGAGGTGCAACCATGGACCCCGGTGTCCAGGAACCTGAGAATTGAGAAATTGTTCTTTCCAGGTTAGTGCTCTGCTGATAAATTAGAGTAATGAGGTATGTGTAGCCTTCAGAAAGGGAACAAAACAAGGGTCAATAATTTAAAAGGGGCAAGGAGAGAAGCAAAGAGAAAATAGTTGAATAGCAGGCAGTTAAGGATACAAGCTAGGGGGTACATCAAACTGCAGGCCAAGTAAAGTCTAACTAAGTCATTAATTTCCCAAGTTTCACCTTTACGAAGGTACTAAACACCACTAAATTGTTCACTTTCAAAATGGTTATTTTTAATGTTGCATGAATTTCATCGCAATTAAAGAAGTTGCATTCGTTCTAGAACTTTCTTTATGATTTTGTACTTTTAAATATTGGGGAATAGTGTTTCTGTTGAAGATTAATATATGTGGAAAAGTGGGAAAAGCATACAGCACTCTGAAATGTCACAAACTAAACACACCTGTTTAACCAGTTCACATAAGTGTTTTTATTCTGTATATCACAGAATTAATGCAAGTTAATTTAGGGGGAAAAAGGGCAAATACACATAGTTAAAAAAAGGAAGAAAAAGAAAATACAGAAAACCAACACACCCATAAACCTTCATCAGTAGGCAACTACCATGGACAATTTGGGTATATTCACCCAGACTACCTTCTAAAAGTGTACAGATATGATACTTTCTTGTATTAATAACATAATTTTTTTTACATACGCTTTGTAAATACTTTTCATGGTAATAAATACCTATGTTCGTTGTGTGTGTGTGTGTGTGTGTGTGTGTGTGTGTTTCCCTGACTGGGAATCGAGTCCGGGCTGCGGCGGTGAGAGCACCGAATCCTAGCCACTAGGCCACCAGGGAACCCTGACAATGATTTTCTTTGTTAAATTACTCTGGATTCATATTAATGTTCTTTTTTTTTTTTTTTTTTTTTGTAGTATTTGGGTAGTTCCCTGGCTGAGAAACAAACCCAGGCCGCAGCGTTGACAGCGCTAGCGCCGAAGCCTTAAGCCACTGCACCACCAGGGAACTCCCATGTTCTATTTTTTTAAATGCTTTCCCCCTTGGCCCGCACAGTGCCCAGGCACTAAATACTAACAGTGTCACGTGGACAGCCCCACCCTTCTCCATTCTCATGCAATCATATACAAGCAGATATACACACATATGGGGGAGCTGGCTCTGCTGTATAAAATCAGGATCACACACCATGCGGGTCTCTGCATCTTACTTTCCCCAGTGTCTAAATATTGGCAGCTGCTATGGATGTTCTGCCCCTCCGAATGTCTCCCTCCTTGCCCCACCCTGTGGCCCAAGCCCCTGTGCCCTCAGCCAAGCAGAGGCTGGGGCAGGAAGTGAGAGGTGACACTGGAGGGCTATTTCCTACCCTGCTCCCTCTCTGCCAGATGTTTGGGCAGCAGTTGTGTTCCTCTACTGAAGTCTGCCCTCCTGTTGGGTGGCCACGCCCTCTCTAGCTTCCAAAGCTACTCCCTTCCCCTGACCTTTTAGGTCTGGCGGTGGGATCTGACCCTCAGGGTCGCCAGTCCCAGGCAGTTTTATCATCCTTAACTTTGCTCTGTAACAGCCCTTCCATTAACCTCCCTCAAATAGCCCGAGTGTGCAGCTGTTTCCAGATGGGGCTCTAAACTGATTCAGCAACTGATTTACAATTCTTAAAAATTCCCTGATGGTGTAGTGGCTTAAGGCTACCCACATACCAAAAAGCAAAAAAAAAAAAAAAAAAAAAAAAAAAAAAAAAAAATTCTTCGTGAGCCAGCTAACGCGAGCCTGGCACCAATTTGGACTCTGGAGTCCAGCCCTTTGGTTTCTGGATGCAGGAATGGAGGGTAGTTGACTTGGCAGTCCGTGGGGCTCCTAGGCCAGTGGAGGGGAAGTAATGGAAAACCTGCTGAGTCCTGAAGCAGATCATATGAAGTGGGCCGGCCCAGGTCCTTCCGGGGTAGCTCTAGCTTCCCGGCTCTGTTTCCCAGTTCTGGATCTCTTGGTTCTGAAATGGAAATGAGCAAGATGTGGGCATTTGGAAGAAGCAAGCAATTCAAGTTCTCTGAAATCTTGAAGAAAGGCTTTGTAAAACAAAGGCCGCTGTAGGTAAGATGAACCAGAACAACTGGAATGGGGAAAGAGCAAGGCTTGTGCTCTTAGCCTGTTCCCTTAGAACCCTCTGGTAAACACTCACTTAGGCAAACATTGAAGACAAACAAGCCTCGGCCAGCAGCCTTTGAGGACTCCTGCGTTGACACACAGATAAACATGCATTTACAATACCAGGTGCAAAGTGCAGTAAACAGCCCAGCTTTGGGGTGGGTTGGAGCATGATTCCCAGAGGAGGTAATGTTTGAGCTAGATCTTGAAGTACGAGCTGAAATCATCCCTTCCCTAAGACCCTATCGCAGCCCAGGCTGATTTTATCTTTATAAAAATGATTTTTGTAACTTTATTTTGAAATTATTTCAAATTCACAGAAAAGTTGCAAAGATAGTACTTACAAAGAGTGTTCATGTTGTTTCACCGTGTCAGCAATTATTTTTACTCTGTCAGATTTACCTTATCATTGTCTTGTCTACAAATATGTTAATATTTGTATTTTTTTTTTTTTTAATGTGGGTAGTTCTCTGGCTGGGAATCGAACCCAGGCCACAGCGTTGAGAGCGACGAAGCCTAGCCACTACACCACCAGGGAACTCCAATATTTGTATTTTTTTAAAGAATCATTTGAAAGTAAGTTTCCCTAAATACTACAGGGTAATTTTTCTAAGGACTGTCTTATATAACCACAGTGCAAGTATCGAAATTAGGAAATGTAACGTTGATAGTATACTAGGCATATAAAAATTTCCCCAATTGTCCCAAGAATGTCCTTTATAGCTTTCATCATTTTTTTTCACTTTTTCTTTTTATTGTTGGACCTTACTGGAGTGACATTGGTTAACAAGAATTATATAGTGCTTTTATGTTTTTTTTTTTGAGGGGAACCTGGAATTGCATTTTGTTGCATCTTTTTAATCTTCTTTAATCTAGGCAATTGCCTAGCATGTGCATGTATTTCACAACACTGACCTTTTAGTAGAGTTCAGGCAAGTTGTTTTGAAGAATGTCCTTCAACTACGATTTGTTTGTTTTCCATAGTTGGATTCAGAGTAAACATGTTTGAATACTACATCAGTGATAGTGTGTCCTTTTAAGTTGAAGATATTAGGGGCACATGTTAAGATATTAAGCTTCATTGTTTGGTTTTAAGGTGGTTGAAATTTGGGCTGCTCATTTTGCTATTAATAGTTGGGTTATTGAGATGGTTTCCTCAGCTATCAAATGAGGGTAATAATAATACTGATTTCAAGAGGTTGGTGAATTAACACACATAAGACACTTAGAATAGTGTCTAACATGTTGTATTTGATAAATTACTATTATTGTATTACTATTTTTACCAAAATTTATAGAGACCTTAATATGTGACAGGCACTGAGCCCAGCACTTAATTCTTATTTAATTAATTATTTATTTATTTCTTCTTCTTCTTTTTTTTTTTTTTGGTATGTGGGTGGTTCCCTGGATGCGAATCGAACCCAGGCCGCCGCGTTGACAGTGCCGAAGCCTAGCCACTGCACACCAGGGAACTCCCAGCACTTAATTCTTTACCCCTCCAGCACAATCAATGTAAGACAAAGGAGGCATATAATAAACCTTTGTTGGTAAAATGAAGCGCCACGCACAGTGCTCTCGCACATACATACAGTTGGCACTGCATAAATGTTAGTTGAATGAATGGCGAAAAGAAAATGAGTCAGCTAGGGAGAGATCATCCGTCCTGTTCGAGGGCAGCGTCTGGAGGGTACAGGGAAGCTATTCTTCCCTATACTGCCCCAAGCGGAGTCGCCGTAGAACCAGGAGTTTCAGCAGGGTGTGGCTTCCGGTGGGCCCGCCCCACCAGTAAAACCACGCCCCTCGTTTCTCCCCGCGCTCGCGGACCGTAGAGGTGTTTTGGCCCGAGAGGGGAGCCGTAGCTACAGTCTCCTCGGGAGTCCGCAGCCGGGAAACCGGTGTCCAGAATTCTGGGCAGAGGTCCACGATGTCGGAGAAAGAAGCCAGCGGAGGCTCACCGCAAGCTGGCGCGGTGACTGTCAGCGACGTCCAGGAGCTGATAAAGCGCAAGGAAGAGATCGAAGCGCAGATCAAGGCCAATTATGACGTGCTGGAAAGCGTGAGTATGGGCTGGGGTGGGGGGTGTCCGAGGCGGTGTTGGGGGCACCGCAAGGGCTGCGAACTCGGCACTCCCGACCCGGGAGGACTGGGAGGCCTGGGAGGCCGGGGAGGCCTCCATTGAGTTCTCAGCTGTGGCTCTCTCCCTCTCTGGGGCCCAAGGCGCCGCACTTGCGGCCTCTGTCGGCAGCAAGCAGTGAGGCAAATAACGTTGAGAACTAAGAACAGTATTGGTATTATAGCCGGGCGCTGTTGTACGTCATTTACATTGGTGAGCTTGTTTAATCCTCGCAACAGCCCTTTGAGGTGAGCTCTGTTATCGCCTCCATTTTAGGGACGAGGAAACAGAGACGTTACTTAACTTATACCTGCCTCCAGTCACAGAGCTACTAAGTTTTCAGAGGCTGGGTGATAGATAATCACCACCATCATCAGTCTTTGTTAAACCTTTACCAGTTGTCCTGTGCTTTGCTAACCACTTTATGTCAGAGCTTCGTAAACTTTAATATATATGTTAAAATGCAGATTCTGATGGGGGAGCGGGGCCCGCGGGAGCAGATCCTGTTATATCTGGCAAATTCTCCGCGGTGCTGATGTTACTGATCAAAGGACTGAGCTTTGAGTGATAGGTAAAGTTCATTATCCTTATTGTATAAGGAGGAAACTGAGGCTCAGAGTGCAGCAAACCCTTGCCTAGGGTTTTGTAGGTAAGAAATGGCAGTGGTGGGGCTAGTTCTCAGGTCTGTCTGACTCCAAAACTGCAACTTTTTCTTAAGCCATCTAGTGTTAAATCACAGACCAGTTTGCAGAGAAAGGGTAGATTAATTACATCCTATGTAGGGCGGATGGAGTGCATCTGAGGTGATGGGAGTAAGATGAACAATCAGATGGAGGACAGGGTACCATTTTACTGGGAGCCTGAGGGGTGCTGGTTTATGAAGGGGCGTCACTTGCTTCAAGTCATAAAGCGGGATGTTTTCTCAGGCCTATTGAATCCAGAACCTGTGCTTTCAAGCATTATGCCAGCAGTTTCTTAAACTTCAGTTACTTTCTGCCGTAAGCAGGATGCTGCATCCGTATACTTCCTGTACTGTTACCCCTTTATGTTTTTCTTGAAGGTGATCCACTTTTTTACTTAAATAAATGTATTTCATTTTTACTTTTTATTGTTAAATTGATTGGAGGGACATTGGTTAGTCAAAGTTACATAGGTTCCAGGTGTGCAATTCTACAGTACATCGTGTGTGTGTTGCATTATGTGCTCACCAACCAGAGTCAGTTTTCCTTCTAGCACCATATATTTGACTCCCCCTTGTGCCTCCCCCACCCCCTTAAATACATTTATTCTAAAAGGAAATTTGATAATTCTATAGCATTTGGAAAAATGAGAATCTTTCCCCTTAAATATAAAGTAAAAATGCACATTAAGGTGATCCATCCAAATGTCCATCAGCTGCTAAATGGACAAATAAGATGTGGTCTGTCCATACAATGGGATATTATTCAATAAAAAGGGATGAAGTACTGGTCCATGCTACAATGTGCATGAACCTTGAGAACATGCTAAGTGAAAGAAGTTCATGACAAAAGACCATGTATTTTATGATTGCATTTATATGAAATATCCAGAATACGCAAATTCATGGAAAGAAAGTAGCTTAATAGTTGCTGGGGCTGAGGGGAAGGGGATGAGAGTGATTTTTAGTGGGTCTGGGACTTGTTTTTGGATGGTGATGAAAATGTTCTAAAACTGATTGTGGTGATGGTTGCACAACTATGGATATTCTAAAAACTATTGAACCACACACCTTAAATGGGCTGATTGTAGGGCATGTGAATTATATCTCAATAAAGCTGTTAGAAACAAAGTGGAGAAGCCCAGAGTTACCACGTGACCTATAAGTGATAAAAAGACCAGCACCACATGGAGACTTTCTCCTCTCTTATTAAAAGATTGAAAATAATTAGAAAGGGAGTAAATATTTTCGATGCAGGGTTATTTAATGCCCTGTGCGTGGGTCCTACCTTTGGAAAGCAGTACCTTATGCAGTATTGATTCAGGAAGGCCAGTCAACTTAGTCATTGTGGGAAGGCAGGAGGCAGACACAGGTATGCAGCCCCTGGCACATTTCTGCAGTATCTATAGAGAATCCTGTGATAAGGGAGTACATGGGACCCTCCTTTTCCCCAACGAGAAACATTCAGTGTAACCCAGAGGCTTCCAGAGACAAAGGGAGATAAATGAATGGAATCTCTCTGCCCAGTGTCTGTGTACACTGGGCACTACCTCTCTGCTGATTAATAGTGACAGTCATCATTTATTGCTTTCTCTGTGTGTTAATCTCCTAGGCCACCATAACAAGTGACCACAAACTGGGTGGCTTACTATGAAAGAAATGTATTCTCTCACAATTCTGGAGGCCAGAAGTCTAAATCAAGGTGAAGGCAGGGTTGGTTCCTTCTGCAGGCTCTGAGGGAGAAGCCATTCCATGCCTCTCTCCCAGTTTCTGTATATGCCTCTGCCCTCACATGGCCTCTCTGTCCCAAACGTCCTTCTCCTTTTCCGTAAAAGGATATCCAGCATTGGATTTAGAGCCCACCCTAAATCTAGGATGATCTTACCTTGAGATCCTTAATTATATCTGCCAAGACCTTATTTCCAAATAAGGTCACATTCACAGGTTCTGGGGATTAGGACTCTGACATAGCTTTTTGGGGCCACTGTTTGCCCCCTATGCATGTTCCTGGCACTGTGCTAAGCACCCTACATAGGTCATTCTCACACCAGGTGGGAAGGGAGTGAGCGCTGTTACTCTCATTTTGTGATGGAGGAAGCTGAGGCTTACAGAGGGGAAGGTCTTACCCAGGGGCACCTGAATTGTCACAGAGGCACCGAGAGTAAATCCAGTGTAACTGCAGCATCCCTGCCTTACGTCGTCAGGTAACACTTGCATTGCTTTTGTGCACCATACTTCGACTTACGTAGGAGAAGACTTTAAAATGTTAAACTTATTGTTTCAAATAGGACTACCTTCCCATGATCAAAAATTCAGTCTACCGAAGGGTATAGAATGAAGTCTGTCTCCCTCCCGTCTCCCAGACACACCCAGTCCCGCCCCCCCCCCCCCCCCCCCCCCCCCCCCCCCCCCCCCCCCCCCCCCCCCCCCCCCCCCCCCAGTCCAGTGATAATCAGTGTATCCTTCAGGGATGAAAGCCTCTTTGAAAGCCCTTTCAGGTCTTTTTAAGTTCAGAAGAGCCACAGTAGCTGGGTGCATTTAGGGGTTTGCACGCCCCTCCAGCTCCCACGGCCGCCAGCCAGGTGTCAGCTGCCGGTAGGAAGGCGGCTTTGGAGGAGTCAGGAGGCTGCTGGCCTTGGGCCTGATGCCCGAAGGAGGGGCCTTCAGTTTCATCGGCACAGTTCTCACTTCAAAAAGGAGAATGATTCATGCCTTACTTGTGTTATTAAAAATTAATTGAAAAAACAGTGCCCACCTCAGAGGGTCCTTGCGAGAGGACGTGAGGAAGGTCTCTGATCTGTGCTAAGTGGTCAGCGTATGGCGGCTCGTGTTCCTGGTGCCTTTATCATGATTGCCAAGTACCTGGGCAAGAGGTCTTGATGACTCCATACCTGTGCAGTCTTTTTAACCACGTTTCTGTCTTCCAGCAAAAAGGCGTTGGGATGAATGAGCCACTGGTGGACTGTGAGGGCTACCCCCGGTCCGACGTGGACCTGTACCAAGTCCGAACTGCCAGGCACAACATCATCTGTGAGTGACCCTCAGGGGACGTCCCCCACCTTGCAGGAGAGGATGTCAGAGGCACATAAGTGAAATCACCAATTTCCATGTTACCTGTCACCCCATCTTCCTCCTTGATGGGATTATCTCATGTCCTGGTCGAGGGTGCTCAGAACTCGGGGAATGGGTTAGACTCAAGGGTTCTATATTTATGATTTTATTTTTCATTTTGTTTTAAGAACTTCAGGAGTTCCCTGATGGTGTAGTGGCTTAAGGCTTCATCGCTGCTGCTGTCAGTGCTGCTGCTGACAGCGCTGCGGCCTGGGTTCGATTCCCAGCCAGGGAGCTACCCACATAACAAAAAAAAAAAAAAAAAAAAAAAAGAACTTCATTGCGGAAACCTTATTTAAATAACAGTAGACATCCAAGTCAAATATTGCTTCCAGTCCTAGTCAGCTCAGTTATGTGCTGGGAGATATGTTTAGGCAGTGACCAAGGAACAGAGGGAGGTCAGAGGTGAGTAGTGTGTTAGTTTTCTGTTTGTGCTGTAACAGACTTAGTGGCTTAAAATGTCACACTTTGGTTACCTTACGGTTCTGGAGGTGAGACATCCAGTGGGCCTCCTGGGCTGAGGTCAAGGTGTCAGGCAGGGCTGTGTCCCTTCTGGAGGTTCTAGGGGACAGCCTGTTTCCCTGCTCTTAGAGGCCACCCGCAGTGCTTGGCTGTGGCCCCTTCCTTCTTCAAAGCCAGCAGCTGCATCTCTCCGACCTCTGATTCTGGCATCACGTCTCTTCTCTCACCCTCTGCCTCCCTCTTCCACACCATCTGGATAGTCCAGGGTACCCTCCCGCTCAGGGACCTGAACTTAACTGCACTGCCAAGGTCCTCTTCCATGTAAGGTAACATAGCCGCAGCTCCTGGGGATCAGGGCGTGAACGTATCTGTGGGGCCATTATTCACCGTGCCACAGGCGGGCAACCAGCAGCCCACCGTTAGAAGGGGGTTTATCTTGACGTTTCTGTGTAATGATTTCCGTTACCTGTTTGCATCTTGACTCCATCTGCAGCGTGTTTTGGTGTAAGGCCGGGCTTCTCCATGAGGGTACAAGTACGCAGGGTGGGATACAGCTTAAGATGCCAGAGGTTCCTCAGAGCCCCAGGACGATCATAGAACTTCTTAGAGCATCACTTTTCCTTGAAGATTTTGGGAAAAGAAGTGTGCTATTTTTATATTATAAAAATATGACGATATAGCGTAGGGAAAAACCATGTTATTGATATTAGTAAGATGTTCAGACTGGAGGGAAATTTGGGACTTTTGGCTTAAACCTGAGACTCCCCAGGGATGCAGCCTACTTGCTTGGCTAGTTAGGAGGATTCTGGAGGAAATTTGAGAGGCTCTCACCCAGTGTGAGGGAGGGTACTGACTTCTTTTTTTTTTTTTTTTTTTCCAAATGATTAACCTGATGTTCTAACACCATTTATTGTTTTGTTTGTTTGTTTGTTTGTTTGTTTTTTAACTTAAATTTTAAAAATCAAATTTACTGGGGTGACACTGGTTAATGCTATATACGTTTCAGGTGTGCAGTTCTATAATACAGCTTCTGTACCATTGTGTGCTCACTGCCCAAGGTCTTGTCTCCTTTCTTGACTCCCTTTCCCCTCTTCGTCCTCCCCCCATGCCTCCCTCCCCGCCTGAATCACCATTCTGTTGTTTTGTTTGTTCATTCGTTGCTTTTTGTTTTATGTTCCGCATATGAGTGAAATCATGGTTCTTGTCCTTTTCCGTCTGACTTACTTCACTTAGCATGATGATACTCTCAGGATCCATCCGTGTCCAGCACCATTATTATACAATCCATTCTTTCTCCTTTCCTTTGAAATGCTGGCAGTCTTACATACTAAATCTTTAGACGTGCTGACATGTCTTTCTGGACTTTTTGCCCCGTTGACTACCCCTTCAGGTACTCTTAATAATATCACGCTGTCTTGATGACTTCAATGTACTTAAGAATCTGGTTGAGCTATTCCTTCTCATTGGTCTTCTTCTGAAAATTATTCTCACAAATTTATTTTATTTTTAAAACTACACTTTATTTTTTAGAACAGTTTTAGATTTATAGAAAAACTGAGAAAATAATACAGAGGTCCCCTGTGCTCTGTACCTAGCCTTCCCTATTATTAATGTTTTATATTAGTACACTCCATTTATTACAATTGCAAGTTTGGTTTTGAAAAGTGCATTGGAAACATTTTGTCCAGGAAAAAAAATTTCTTTTTGAATTCTGATTAGAATTGCAACATTGTACATAAAGTCATTCATTCCATTACCCAGCAGCTGTAGGCAGAGTAGGTACTGGGGGTGCCGGGCACTGCTGGAGGTTCTGGGGCTCCACATGGAGCTTATTGCCTGGGCTGGGGGGCGTATTCTAGTCAGAGGGTGACTACGTTACACAAGGGCTGTCCAGAAAAAAATCTAGCCATAAATCTCTTTTTTTTCATATTACATGGTTGGATACTTTCCAGATAGCCCTGTACTGTACGTTAATACCATTTTAAGTTGTCTTGCCCAAGCATAAGTCTCCATTTATTCAAACCTGGGTTATTTTCTCGCATCTGCTCCCGTGGCTTGAGTATCAGAGTCCTGGTATGCCTGAGGGCCTCTCCATTGCTGGGAGGTGACAGAGGCAGAGGAACCAGGTGCGTGGGAGGCACCTGGAAGGTCTGAAAGTCTGGGACCCTTAGCCCATGGAGTGGCGGGCAGTGCTGGTCAGCACAGGCCTCAGAAACTCATCGAGGGAGCTGTGTGAGTAACCTGGCTTGAATAAGGTATGGAATCCATAGCAGCTGAGGAAGTCGTTTTAAGGTTAAGAAAAAAAAGAGTCATAGACATGCCAGTCACTATGCTGAACTGGCGTGCAGCGATGTCTGATTTGACTGCACGGTGGTTCGTGACATTTTGAATCAGCCACCAGAACTGAAAGGAATCAAGGATTTCACCCCCAAACTCCTACAGATGTCCAGCTTTTTACTTCTCCCAGAGTGAATGTCCTAGCAGACATAAGCATCATTTTTTTTCCCCTGGATGCATTGAGAGAGAAGTGTGACCTAGCCCGTGTCATTCATTCACGTGACTGCCACACTTGCCCTTGTGTGCATTTGAGTTTGTGACCATAGAAGGTTCCTTACTTCTGCTCACCTTTCAGGTCTCAGCTGAAGCAGTGCTGCCTTTGGGAAGCCTTCCCTGGTCTCCTAGCCTGGCGAGGTCAGGTCCCCTGTCAGGGAGGACCATCATCACGACCCTCAGATGTTGTTATTGGAATTATTTGTTCCCTAGCTGCTTTCCTTGCTAGGCTATGAGTGTTACGGGTTTAGCTCCTGTCTTGTTCACAGACTGGTCCTCGGCCTCCAGCCCAGTGTCCCCCACAGAGTAAGCGCTTGTTAAGAGTTCAGTGAGTGAGCATGGGAGTCCTGTGTCCTCGACTGTCTTCCATGGCCCCTGATCCAGTGTTGTCCTTCCAGGCCTGCAGAATGATCACAAGGCGGTGATGAAGCAGGTGGAGGAGGCCCTGCACCAGCTACACGCCCGGGACAAGGAGAAACAGGCCCGAGACATGGCCGAGGCCCACGAAGAGGCCATGAGCCACAATCTGGGCCAGAGTGAGGGCCTCAGTCCCCTTCCGGCCTTCGCCAAAGTGAACAGCATCAGCCCTGGCTCCCCCGCCAGCATCGCAGTAAGCCAGGACCCAGCCACCTAGATTTGTATACAGAGAGCGCTGTGGGCCAGGTGGCCGTGGGACGGTGGGTGGGGAGGACTGTGGAAAGACAGACCCACGCTCTCTCCATGCACAGCTCAACTTCACTTACTTGTTCGGCAAACACCGAGGCCTGCTGGGGCCTGGCCCTGTTCTGGGGCCCCCCGTGGTTTTGGAGAGGAGCCAGCCCCTGCTGCCCACCACATTGGTCAGGGAGAGGCTGGGACACAAGGTAGAAGGAGATAAATGTCCCAGGAGAGGGACAGAGGGTCCCTTCCTGGGGCTGATTTTAGCTAGGCTCTGAGTAGCAGACACGAGTGTGACAGCAGTGGCTTCCCACCAGGTGTCCTGCGGATATGTTCTACGTCTTGTCCGGCGCATTTGAAAAAGTTCTAAACAGCTTTATTGAGATGTAATTCACATACCTTAAATTTTACCCATTTAAAATACATAATTCTGTGGATTTTAGTGTATTCACAGAGCTGTACATCCATCACCATAGTCAATTTTAGAGCATTTTCATTATCCTAAAAAGAAACCCTGTACCAATTAGTCATTCCCCTGAGCCCCCCATCTCCCCCATCCCCTGGCAACAAGTAAGCCTTCCGTCTACGAACTCGCCTCTTTTGGACATTTCCTATACATGGACTCATACGACGTGGGCCTTCCTGACTGACCGGCTTCTTCCGCTCAGTATCATATTCATCCCTGTTGGAGCGTGTGTCTCTATTTCATTCCTTTTTATGGCTGAGCAATATCCCATCAAGGGGTAGACCATATTTTGTTTATTCATTTCATCAGTTAATGGACATTTTGGTTTCCATTTTTTGGCTACTGTGAATGATGCTACTGTGAATGTCATGTACAAGTTTTTAGGTGGACGTGCATTTACATTTAATCCCATAGCCACCTTCTGCAGTAATCTCGACCCCATTTCACCCATGAGGACAAGCTTCAAAGACCTGGAGTAACTTGTGCCAGGACATGTAGCTCCTAAGAGGTGAAGCTGGGTCCAGAATCCAGGTCCCGCCAGTCCTGTTTGTGTCATAAGACTGTAAGTTATTCACCACTGTAGCCACAGCCTCTAGCTCAGTGCTGTAGTCAGCCCATGACAAATATTTGTTAAACGAATGAATGAATTGTCATCTGAACTCTTAGAATGAAAAGGTCGCACAAATCCTACATTAGCCTTGTGTCTGGCTGCTTATTTGGGGGCTTCCTAGGGCAAACTTGCTTAATTCTGACCCCTAGACAAAATAAGCCCGGACTGGCCTGCCTCTTCATGCCCCTGAATCTGGGTCAGGACCCCAGAGAGCAGCTTTCCCCCACATATCTCAAGGTCTCTACAACCGCCAGACATGGGGCAGGACGGGCCACCTTCTGCTAGTTCTGCCCTAGGAGGGTCCCTCCGGAGGGGGTGGCCCAGTTGTCCATCACCTCTTCCTGAATGAGGTATCTAATCCCTGACCTCTTTGCTTTGCACCTGCTTTTGTCCCATGCAGGAAACAAGCTCTTGACCTTGACGTTAAATTGGGCGTGGAAGGGTTAAGAACGCCAGAAGCATGTTTAACCTCTAGCCTGGTTTCCATTTACCTCCGTAGGGCCTGCAAGTGGATGACGAGATTGTGCACTTTGGCTCCGTAAACACCCAGAACTTCCAGTCACTGCAGAACATTGGCAGTGTGGTTCAACACAGCGAGGGGGTGAGTCGGGGGTCCCGTGACCCTACAATTGCCTGGGCCAGGAAACGTTGACGGGGCCTTTGGCTGCTGCCTTCAAAGTGCTGTACTCAGGCACACCGCCCCCTCGGGGCCTTAGCACTTGCTGTTCCCTCTGCCCAGAATGCTTTTCCTCCCTCACGTCCCTCATCAGTGAGGCCCTCCCAGCACCCTCTCCCATTTGACAATGTTTCTTAGAGACCTTTTGACTTTGCACACGCCTCACTCTTGGCTGCCGTGTAGTACTCCACAGGATGAATGGGCTACAGTTTGTCTTTCTGTTGCCTCATCGGTGGCCACAGAGATTATTCCCAATTTCATACCAGTACGAGCAGCCACGTAACTTGTTCTCCACCGTGCACACACGTGGGCTCCTCCTGAGGAGGGTGTCGGAAAGTGGAATTACGGGCCCTCGGCGTGTGCACACTGAACGTCGCAGCAGGTGGTGTGAAGGAGTCTTACGAATGCATGCCCTGCGTGTAGCATTTCATCAGCAGTGCTCTGTCGCACGTAGTAACAGCTTTGCTAAAGCGACACCTTTCATTTGTATTTTCCTGATTACCAGTGACGTTGAGAATTTTTTTCATGTTTTCATTAATGTTCATATTTTCGATCCTGTGAATTGTCTGCTTATCTTTTTTCCTTTTTTTTCTATTGGGTTATTCTTTTTAAAAATCGATTAGTGGGAATTCTATATATATTCTAAATATTAAACCTTTGCCTATTTACATGTTGCATATGTTTCTCCTGGTTAGCTCCTTGTCTTTTCATTTTGTTTATGGTGACTGACTACTTGAGAGGTTTTTTAAAATTCACTTAGACATCCACTTTGTTGAATTTGGTAATATTACAGGGTTCTTCTGTGCCTGAACCATACCTGAGAATTTAAATAAATCTGGGACAATGCATGATAGCTCAGTACTATTCAAATAGTACCACGTAGAACTTGATTCGTGTGCCTTTTGACAATTTCAGTCCTTTAAAACATAGGTCAGAGTTGGAATTCGAAATCACCTATAGCTTTCCACTTTCAGACATAGCATGCCATTAACATTTCCACCTAATCATCGCCACTCATTTTTCAGATGTAACCCCAACAAAAGTTGTTTTTGGCAAAGATTTATACTTTGCAGGAGGACTATGGGGCTCAAAGTCCCAGAGCTGTGTGTCCATTACCATAGTCAATTTTAGAGCATTTTCTTTATCCTAAAAAGAAACCCTACACCAACTGACAGTTAAAGTCTATCAGTTGAGGTCTGACAGTTAAGCTTGCGAACTTGCCACCGTGCACTTACGTTGGCAGCCCTGTACAAACAGCTTGGTAAGGTGTCATGACCTTGGTACGTCTGTGTCTCAAAGCTGTGTTCGTGTCCACACGTGGCCGTGTCTTGCTGAGTGCTATTCATTGTTGTTGCATGTTTTTGTGCGCCGTCGTCAGAATGTTGGAGCTTGAATTAGAGCAACGAACAAATATTGAATTTCTTGTTAAATTTGGCAAGAGTGGAGGTGAAATCAGGGACATGTTAGTCTAAGTTTATGAGGATAATGCCATGAAGAAAACGGCAGTGTACACATAGATTAAACATTTTTCTGAGGGGAGAGAAAGTGTCACTGATGAAGAGAGGTTACGGTGGCCAGTAATGAGCAGAACAGATGAAAACATTGCAAAAATGCATCAAATTGTGCATCAAAATCGTCGGCTGACTGTGAGAAGTATAGCAGACCAAGTAAATATCGACAGAGAAACAGTTAGGAAAATGTTAACTGAAAATCGTGGCATGAGAAAGGTCCTCAGATGTGTGCACAGATGGTCCTCACTGATAGACAAAAGCAAAGGAGAATTGAAGTTTGCCAAGACCTTTTGGAGAGGCAAGACGATGTTTTGGGCCATGTTATCACTGGTGATGAAACGTGTCTGTACCAATATGACCCTGAAACAAAGTGTCGAAGTGCACAAATGGAAGTCAGCCAATTCTTCACAACCAAAAAAGTTCCATCAGACCAAATCAAGAGTCAAAACGACGTTGCTAACCTTTTTTGATATCAGAGGGATTGTTCATTATGAATTTGTACCAACTGGACAAGCAGTCAACCAAGTTTACTATTTGAAAGTGCTGAAAAGGCTGCGTGAAAAAGTTAGATGAAAACCTCCTGAACTTTTCACCAACTCATGGCTCTTGCATCACGACAATGCACCAGCTCACATGGCACTGTCTGTGAGGGTGTTCTTAGCCAGTACACAAATAACTATATTGGAACACCCTCCCTACTCACCTGATCTGGCCCCCAGTGACTTTTTTCTTTACCTGAAGATAAAGGAAATGTTGAATGGAAGACATTTTGATGACATTAAGGACATCAAGGGTGATACGATGGCAGTGCTGATGGTCATTCTAGAAAGAGTTTCAAAAGTGCTTTGAAGGGTGGACTAGGTGCCAGCGTCGGTGCACAGCTTCCCAAGGGGAGTACTTCAAAGGCGACTGTAGTGATATTCAGCAGTGAGGTATGGAGCACTGTTCCTAGGGTATATTCATGAACTTAATAGTCAGAACTTGTATACCAAGAGTTTTGGTTCCCAAATGAAACCTTTAGTTTAACCAATAATTCTGGGTTTTTCTTGCACGCACTCAAGTCTTGATTGGCTGTGCTGATCATCTGTGTGTCACCAGAAGGCAGGTATCAGGCCAAGGAACAGTTGGCTAGGGCCTGTGCCCCTGCTAAAGGTCAGGTCTTTATTTCCACAGTGACACCTTCATCAGATCTGTACATCTGTGGAAGTTTAAAATTATGATATTGTCAAAATTCATCGCTTTTTAACTTTTGTGTCTGCTTAAAGAAATTCAGGTACTTTGTTTTGTTTTTAGTTTTTCTTTACTCCATGTGGAGTTTATCTTATATTTTTTTATAATAGTTTTATTGAGGTATATAATTCACATACCACATAGCATAAGTCAGTGGTTTTTAGTATCTTCATAGAGTTGTGCAACTATCAGTGCAATCAATTTTAGAACATTTCGTCACCTCCAAAAGAAACCTCGTACCTGTTTGCAGTTGCTCTCCATTCCCTCCATACCCACAGCCCCCTGGAAAACACCGGCCTGCTTCTGTCTGCACGTGTTTGTTCTGGACATTTCCTAGAAGTGGGTGGTCCTACAGTATGCGATACTTTGTGACTTACCCTGCACTCAGCATGTTTTCCAAGTGCATCCATGTTGTAGTGCGTGTCAGTGCTACGTTCCTTTTTATGGCTGAATCCCATCGTATGGATCGACCACATTTTATGTATTCATTCATTAGCTGATGAATATTTGGGTTGTTTCTACTTTTTTGCTATTACGAATAACACTGCTAGGAACATTCGTGTACAAGTTCTTATGTGAACATTTGTTTTCATTTTCCTTGAGTGTATATCTCATTTGGAATTAATTTCTGTGAGTGGTATGAGGTAGGGCACTGAACGTTTTCCCCCCAGAGGATAGTAGTTGTTTTTACACCGTTTATTGAATAGTTAATACTTTTCCCAGCCACCTCTATCACATACCATATTCCTGTGTGTGGGATTCCTGATTCTGTTTCATGGTCTGTCTTTTCTGCACCTTTCTGAGTTTTCTTGGAACAAACCCATTTGTTCCTCTGTGCTTCCCCCTATGCCTTTACCATAAAGAATGTATTCTTTTTCAGTTGGTGAGTAGAAGAACATCACCCCCAGCACGAGCAGCTTGGAGCAGCAAACACGTACCATTGCCCGGTTCCCGGGAGTTGGGCCTCGCGCCTGTTTCACCTGGGTGGTCCTGGCTTAGGGTCTCTCGTGCGTTTGCAGTCACGAGGTTGGCAGGGGCTGCGGTCATCTGGGGTCTTGACTGAGGTTGGGAATCTGCTTCTGCGATGCCTCACTCCCGTGGCTGTTGGCAGGAGGCTTCGGTTCCTCCTCACAGGGGCCTCCGTAGCACTGCTCGCTGCTCTCCCGGCGTGGCGGCCAGCTTGCCCCAGCGCGAGTGGGCCACCGCGGTGCCGTCTTTGCCCCACAGTTTGAAGACCCCCAGTTTCACCTCTACTTTATTCTGTTTGTTAGAAGTGACTCACTAAGTTCAGTTCACATTCAAAGGGAGAGGAGTTCACCTTTACCTCCGGAAGGAAGGCATATCAAAGAATTTATGGGCATATTCCAAAGCCACCAGCCAGGGTTCCTGTTTTGTCCACTTGCTCCGCGAGCACTTGTCCAGTCTAAGCTTTTCATTTTGTTGCCATCACTTATCTTTGCAGTCCCCTTTCCCACTGTATTGATTTGTACTTGTGGTGGTGTGCCTTTGTTATCCCTTTACTGTCCCGTCATCACTTTGGCGAGGTTTCTAGAGGTGGTATAGCTATAGCTGCGTTCTGTTATGTCTACCCCAAGTCCCTGTTTTTCACTCCTTTTTTCCCAACCTTCCTCGTGTGTTAGGGATTTACTCGTGTCTCTTGTGTACCTTGAGGCACCTACTTTTCAACTGTAGTGGTTGTGTGTCATTGTTACTGGTTTATTTTGTAAATAGATCTTTTTCTTTCCTGTAAGAGGAGGTACACACGGCATGGTAAAGACAGAACCAAAGGCGGACATAGAATGAAAAACCTCCCTCTCCTCTGAGTCCATTTTCTGCTCCAGAAGTGGCCAGGCCGGCGTACATAGTGACTGGTTGGTTTTTTTTAAGGTGTAATTTACCAACAGCAGAATTTACAGTTTTCAGTGTATAGTACTGTGAAGTTTTGCAAATGTACAGAGTCAGGGAGCTGCCACTACAGTGAAGATACAGAGCAGTTCCATCATCCCCCCAAAATGACTTCACATCCATTTGTGGTTAACCCGCCCCCGCCCCCCGCCAGGACAACCACTGATCTGTGTGCTTTCCCTGTGGTTTTGCCTTTTCCAGAATAGAAATGGGACCGCACAGTATTTATAGCCTCTTAGGTCTGGCTTCTTTCAGTCGCATGGTGCACCCAAGGTTCTGCCGTGTCGCGTGCACATCGTGCCTGCTGGCCGAGTGAGAAGTGCTGCACCGTGTAGATGACCCTGTTTGTTTATCCGTTTACAGTGAGCGACTGTCAGGTCGATTCCAGTTTGGGGTGATTACTGATAATAGCTACTGGTTCTTAATCTGTCTTTTCTAGTTAAATATATTCTTAGGCTCTTTGTAAGTCTATAAGTCCTTTTTTATTGAGGTATAATTGACATATAACATTATATTAGTTTCAAGTGTACAACAAAATGACTCAATGTTGGTATATATTGTGAAACGATCCCCACAGCACGTCTAGTTAACATCCATCACCACACATAGATACAACATTTTTTTCTTGTGATGAGCACTCTTAAGATTTACTCTCTTAGCAGCTTTCAAGTATGCACAACATTATCACTATGTACAGCATGGTGACTGTGGTTAATAATACTGTGTAAATTAAGCTTGTCCAGCCCACAGCCCGCGGGCTGCTGTGGCCCAGGGCGGCTTTGAATGCGGCCCAACACAAATTTGTAAACTGTCTCGTAACTTTATGAAAATTATGCACGGACATTTGTTTTAGCTCGTTGGCTGTTGTTGTTGTGAGTGTATTTTATGTGTGGCCCAAGACAGTTCTTCCAGTGTGGCCCAGGGAAGGCCAAGGATTGAATACCCCTGGTTAAATCATTCTTTACAAAAGTAGTTATTAAACATTTTTTGGCAACAGAACCTTCCCTTCACATGAAATTTCCTGGGGAATTCCAGTATATCAAACAGGTAACAGCTGGGATGGGCTGGAGGGGGTGGAGGACATCACCCCCTCAGGACCCTGGGGCCTCCTGGGGCCAGGGCCAGTGCCCAGCTTGCGAATCAGTGGCCCAGATTTCTGTGGTCTACTCTGTGAATTAAAAAAAAAAAAAATGAAACGAAAAATCCCACAGTATTATATTGTTAGACATTTAGGTAGTTTCCAATTTTTTGGGAACCTGGACTTTTAACACTGTTGTAGATAAATCTGCTTCTTTAGATAACTTTCTAAAGATGAGTTTCCAGATCAAATGCATATAGTTTCAAAGGAAAAAATTTAAAAATTGTTTACTATAAAAATAATACATATTTTATTCAGGCATGAAGAGGATGGAGTACTGGTATACTCTAGCATGGATGAACCTTGAAAGTATTTGTGCTAAGTGCAAGAAACCAGACACAAAGGGCCATGTATTTCGGAATTCCATTTTTGTGACATGTCTAGCATAGTCAAAGCTACAGGGACAGAAAATAGATTAGTGCCTGCTGGGCATTGTGGGGAGGAGGGACTGGGGAGTGACTGCTAATGGGTACGGGGTTTCTTTTTGAGTGTTGAGAAAGTTCTGGAATTAGATAGTGGTTATGGTTGTACAAATCTCTGAATGTATTAAAACCCACAGAATTGTATACTTTATTATTTTTTTTGCATTAAAAGGATGATTTATTAAGTTTAAGAATGATTTTTTTTGAATTGTATACTTTAAAATGATTAATTTTATTGTATATATTCTACCTAGTTTAATTTAAAATGATTAATTTTATTGTATATATTCTACCTAGTTTAATTTTTTTTAATTAAAGTAATGCATACATACAGTAAAAAAATAATGGTATAGAAAGATATGAAAGTAATTTTTTAAAAAAGTAAATATTACCTTCTCCTTCAAACTACTAGTGCTTCTCTCTCTTGGAAGTAACCACTGTTAACAGTTTTCTTGTTGATCTTGCTGAATACTTTGCATGTACCAAGCAACCCATATGTCATTTTAGAAAACTATATTCAAATCAGTTCATACTTTGCTGATTTTGTTTTGTTTTTACTAAACTGCTTCATTCATTATACTATATTTGAACAATACCTTATTGAAAGATATTTTGGGTGTTTTCAGTATTTGAATTTATATATAGTCCTGGAATGAACACTGAGTTCATATGTCATCTTGTACTTTTGCAAATGATATCTCGTATCCATCTTGTAAAGATTTGGGAGGGGATTGGGACATGTTTCTGCAAGAGGATGGCACTGATTTGCAGTCCCAGTCGCTCCCCAAGAGGGCCACATTCCCCACACTCTTCACCAACTGTAGGATTATGCTTAAAATAAGCATCCTCACCAGTCTGATGGGCAGAAAGCAGTATCTCAGCCTTTTCACCTGAATCTCTCAGAGTGCTGAGGAAGTTGGACATGAAATGAGCTTATTTTCCTTTCAGAAGCCGCTGAATGTGACAGTGCGGCGCAGAGGGGAGAAGCACCAGCTCACACTTGTCCCAACACGCTGGGCGGGAAAGGGACTGCTTGGGTAAAGTATCTGTCTTCGTCCCTTCACACTCCAGTGTCCGTTGCGTGTTTGGTGGACTTCAAGCTGCTGGGAGGAGGGCGGTTTGCTGGGAAGGGATGGGAATCCCTGGCTTGGCTATGGAACTTGTGACAGGTACGCTGGGCAGGAATGAAATCGCAGGTATGGAGGAGGAGGGAGCCCTGGTCTCACTGGTTCCCCAGTAACTGGGCATTTGCTTTAATGAAAGAATAAGGGTGAAAAGCTCAGAAGGGCATTCCCTCTGGTCTTCCTGAATGGAGCCACCAAACTTACACTGTTTCTTTCCTTTTTCTCTTCCAGCTGCAACATTATTCCTTTGCAAAGATGATTGTCCCTGGGGAACAGTGACAGGAAACTTCTTTCCTTGCCCTGGATTTGGTTCCTTCTCCTCTTCTGTTCCTGAAGCTTAAGCATCTGGAAGAGGCTGGAACTTCTAGGTGGTGGAAACAGTGTGGTCGCCCAATATTATCTCTTGGGTTTTAAGGCATTGTTAAAAACTTCATTCATGTTTAGCATCTTTTGCAAATTAGGCCATGGCCTTATATGGGGGTCCTCTGATTGTGAGCAAGTGCGCGGGAGTTATTCTGGCAGGTGCTGATGTGACTTTATTCTCTTAGGGATTTTTTTCCCCAAACACTGTTTTATAGTGCTGATATGACCATGTTATCCCAACTGAAATTTCATATAAACCTCTCAGACCAAAGCTTAGACAGGAGTTAAAACATCTTTATAGAAAGTTAGGTAGAACAAACCAACAGTTGTGCCAAAGTGAAATTTGAGCAGCGACACTTCAGGAACACTGTCCTTTAGTGATTGGGGTTTCCAAATGCTCTGGCTGCCCCATCTGATTTGCACCGCGGCATTGCTGCTTTGGACACAGAAATTGCATCCTTAGCAGCCGGGCTTCCAGGGCTATAATTGCTCCCTGTAAGAACAGGGAAACCAGGTGCCCTGCAGGCGGCCCCCCAGGCAGCCCAGCAAGATGTCAGCCTTCTCCCCGCTACCCACTAGAAGGCAAGCTCCCTTCACCTCTAAAGGAAAAAAGCCTGCAAATTAGCTTCTGATTTGACTTTTTATGATTGAACGTCCTTGTCCTGTCCTCAGATCAGCACTGTTTGTAAACAGTTCATGCAGGCCACTTTTTTTTTTCAGAGATCTGGCACATTCTGCAGAGGCATGCCTTTGTTCCTTAGGACTGGGTAGGATATGGTTGGGTTGAATACATACTCTAGCTTGTCCTGATGAGAGCCAGTGTTGGGGTGCGCTCCTAGCCATGGGTTCTCATGCTCAGCTGGAAAGCCTGCCTGTTGAGTGTCTACCCCAAACTGTGTACTCTAGTCACACACCCACATGTATTCCCCCCTTGTAGCCACATACATGCTGTGTTCACCAATGTTTGCTATTTAAATTGTGTTCTAATTCCAAATGTTTTCCCATTTCTTTTTATAAGCCTTGGGCTATAATAAACACATCCAGTTTATCTGTTTCTGTTTTTGTTTTTGTTTTTTGAGATATATGTGTATGAATCACCAGCACTGGGGCCTGAGGGTGGGGAGAATCATTCACATTCTCCTAAAATGATAGCAGCAGAGACCTTTCCTGCTCAGTCTCTGGCTGGGTTCCTGAAGGTCTCCCTTGAGAAACCTCAGGATGGCTGTGTGTGCTGTCTCCTGTGAGGCTCTAGGGAAGGGTCACTTAGAATGATCTTCATAGATTTAACCAAACTGGTTTTGCAGAAACATTTTGTGGTAAGTATTAACAAGATAATGTAACCTATATACCGTGTTTTGTTGTGTATAATGCATACTTTTTTGGGCCCTAATTTGTGAGGGAAAAAATAAGGATGCGCATTATACATGAGTAGTACTAATTCCGCATCTATATAAATGTTTTTAATTTTTAAATTTATATTTATGAGTTAAAAGTGTAACTCTAAAGTCAGTGACGATATCCATATGCAAAATAATACCCTGGAATATGATAATTTTTTTATATATAAAAGAATTTTATACATAAAACTTACTGTACCTTGTATCTGTTCTTGTGTTTTGTAATTATTTGTTACATAAAATTTCTTGTACCATAATGTAAAAAAAAATGTTAAAATTCCTTTATAATACAAAAACAAGTATCCCAATAAAAATATAAAAATTTGAATTTAAAAAGTTAAAACAAATTTTTTTCCTTGAACGTTTGGGCCAAGTACAGGGGTGCTCATTATACATGGGAGTTCGTTTATACTTGGCAAATATACGGTAATACATCGTCCAGCTAGCTAAAACTCTACACAACACTTAGTGCCCCCGGGAGAAGGTGTGGACACGTGTCTGCAGCATCAGTGAGACCAGGAAACTTCGTTTACTTTTGGCAAAGAGAACTTTATCCAAATAGTTCAAACTTCTTCATTTAATCTTGTCAAGACTGCAGAAAGTCAAAATTGCTGGTATTGGCCCCTGCAGCTTCTCAGGGGATGGCGCCACGATTAAAAGTGGGTGGGAGGAACGAGCAAGGTGAGACCCGAACGCCAATTCCACCGCCTGAGTCGCGGCGGCGCCTCTCCCTTGGGGACCGGCAGGGGGCGCGCGGCGCGCGCGCGGCTGCTGTCTGGGCACGTGACTACTACTACTTTCACTTTACGACCCGTCGCGCCCGCGGCGGGTTACCATGGGGACGGGCTTGGGTGGCAACCGTGACTAGGGAGCCCCTAGGAAGAGAAAACTACGGCCGCTGGAGGCTGAGGAGGCGGGCGGCTAAGGGGTCCAGGCGCCTGGACGACCCCAGTCTTTGAGGACTTGGGTGGGCGCGCTCTGTGAGTCAAGGGCGGGGGCCGTGGGGCCCGGGCGGGGGACTCAGCCGAGTGGGGTCTGGTGCCCCCGGGGGCCGCTTAAACGACCCGGGCAGGGCCTGGCATAGCCCCAGGAAGACCTGAGCACATGGTCTTTGTGCGCCCCGGGAACCCACCCCTAAACACCCACTGGCCACGTTTGGCAGTGGAAAGAGGCTCTGTGCTAGCGGCGCTAGACTCGAGATCAGTGTTTCAGATGGAGGATCAGCGTCAGAGAGGTCTGCTGCTTATTGGTTGTGGATCTTGTCTAAGTCACTTCAGCCCTCAGAGCCTCAAATTAAGTTTGTTGTAAGGAATAAATGAGAGAGCATATAATATCAAAAGGCTTTTACATCTTTTAAGCAATTGTCACCATGTCTCAAGCACTATGTGCTGCAACAGTGTTGACCATTTTATTTGTGCTGCCTGCCATGGAGTCTTCACAATGAGCTCAGAATTTCAGGGTATCACTTTTATTTTGCGTGTCAGCAAATTTAGACTCTGAGGGGTAACGTGACTTTGCCAAGGTCACAGAGCACGTGAGCGGTGAACTGGGAGGCTTGTTCTGAAGTGAACTGCACAGCCCGTGCTTTGGTCCCTTAGTCATAATGTTAGAATCGTCACTAATGCCCGAGTTACACACTTTGCTGCCCGTGGGAATATGAATGTATTTTAAATGAGTTAAAGGGCTCTAAAGTTATTCCTAGAAAGATGAGAGGCCCAGGCAGCAGTAGGAGTAGGACACTCTTTTTATTCCCGTGGAAAGGAACCGGAGCTGGTTATGCACGTTTCATGGGTAGGTTAGTGCACCAAGGAATCCAAATGGGCAACAGAGGGCCCTGCTGATTATTATGGTCAAATTTCTCTAGAGGAAACGCAACAGAGAAGAATGTCAGATGCAGAGGAAAACCCACTAGAGGAAACAGAAGAAGATGGAGAAACAGAAATAGAAGAAGAAGAAGAAGAACCACCCAATTATTATGAAGAGGTAGAAAATATGCAACAGGAATCAAAAGAAGATGATACAGTAGCATGGAGAGACTCTCAGAAGGAGGAGGAAAGGGAGGAGGAGGAGGCTGTCAGGGAAGACTTGGAGGAAAGGGCTGGAGCAGTACAGGAGCAGGAGGCTGTCGGAGAAGACTCAGAGGAAAGGGCTGAAGCAGCACAGGAAGGGGTGGCTGCAGGAGCACAGGAAGAAACCACAGGAGAGCCCCAAGAAGTCACCAAACCCGTGGTCAGTTTGGAGAGACTTACATCGACTGATTCCCAGTTAATCATGTCAGAAACTTTTCCGGTAAGTAGTAACTGTAATTCATTCATCTATCCATTCATTCATAATCATTAATTAAATGTTTATTATATGCCGGACTATAGGGGTACAAAACCAAGTAAGACATAGTTCACTCGCTTAAGGAGTTCTAGGTGTGTAGGAAGGCAGACCCAATGCTAAGTACAGGGATTCAGAGATGGATAGATCATTTACTTATTATTTATTTATTTATTTATTTATTTATTTATTTATTTATTTATGTATGTGGGTAGTTCCCTGGCTGGGAATCGAACCCAGGCCACAGCGAAGCATTAGCCACTGCACCACCAGGGAACTCCCTAGGTAATTTTTTTTTAAAGGACAACTTCAGCTTGCAGAAAGCTTCCTGGAGGAGGAGGTGTGTACTAGAGCTGGCTTAAAGGGCTGACGGAGTGTGGTTGATTTAGAATGAGATGATACTATAAGCTCCCCAGAGACTCTCCCTGTAGAACTCAGCTCTGGCCCAAGGAGAAGTGACTCTCTGTGACTGGTCCATCGTCTGCAGACCACCACTGCCACTTAGAAGAATGACTTTGCCATTGTGGGTCTGCCTGTAGGCCAGGAAGAAACCTGACATGCCCAGGTTTCATGTGATTTAAGCACAAAATGTCCCAGGCTCTTTTTTAAAAGACTTTAGAATCCCAGTGGGAGGCTAACATTGAGACTGGCTGACTAGGAAAAGAGAGTCAGTGAGAGAATGTGGCAGCACAACTGTGTTTGCAATCCCAGTCCCCTTTTCTTCCTTCTCTAAGGAAGCCCATAGCGGTGGTGAGTCGGAGCATTTGTTGCTGTTGGAGCGGGCCGGAAGCCCGAGCGCACAGCTCGATCTCCTCGATCTGGAGCTGATCAGTTCCGAGGAGCAGGGGAGGAGGCAGCCCTCCGGGGAGCTAGCGAACAAAGCCGACCAGATGCCCCACGGTGAGCAGAGGCGAGAAGGGAGACGCGAGGAACCAGGAAAGGGGAAAAGGAAACAGAAGAGAGTGTCCTACTCAACTGAGGAAAAAGAGAAAGAATTCCAGCCCAAAGCCAGCACCCCGAAAGATTCACTGGTGTCCACCACCACCGAGGACATTTTGTTCCAAAAGGATGACAGTGCCAATGTGTACCCCTTGGTAAGCGTAACAGGCTTTGTATCTGCCCCCGTGCTTTGAGAGTATTGTGAAATAGGAGAATGTTATGCATGTGGAAATAAAAAACACCACCAGAAGCAGCCTTTTAAAACTAATAATAGACTTTTGTCTATTTAAAGTTCGGTTCAGAGCACTGCCTGGACGCAGGTGACAGGCTGCGACGTGAGCGCTGCGTCTGGGATCATCAGTGTGTTGCTCAGCAGCCAGGAAATCCCGGATGTAGTTTGTCTGTTGCACAGGGGGCTGTTTTTCATAGGAGACCCCATATCCTTCTCTCCCCCTCTCTCCCCTCACTTCCTCCCCTCCCCTCATTGTCCTCTCGTTATAATACTCCTCCTCCATGCCACCAATTCCTTCCTTTTCCTTCCTCACCTCTTCTGCCTTAACTGGCTCGATACCTTCACAGGCCCCCCAAAACCATTACGTGCCCCTAAAACCGTCCATTCCCAGATGGATCAGCACGGGAAAGGTACTGGAAAAACGAAGTATCCGAGAAAAGCGCCAGGCTGCCCAGAGCACTGAGCCTCTGCTGCCACTGCCTGTTCCAGGAGGCCCCATCTGCCGGGAGCGACAATAGTATCAGTTACCAGGGGACAGAAGAGGCGGGGTTTTCCCTTCTTCCTCCATCTGCTACTTTCTGAAGATGGTTTCCTAGGATTCATCTTTGCCCCACCCTCCTTTTTCCTTGTAGAATCATGCCTTTGGAAGATTTGCAAGTGATCGTATGTAAAGTACTGAATGTAGTCCCTAACTTGTAGCACTGGACAGGGGTTAACTGGATGATGATGATGATGATGGGAAAATACCCACTGGGAAATGCAGGCTGACAACCTCCTTTCTGTAGATTAGGCTACTCTGGGCAGTGGAGTTAAAGGTTAAGACTTGCGGGGGTTCAGTCTAAAAGAAGGAGAAGTTGAGTTTTAGAGCCCGTGAAGACTTTTGTCTTGATTAGCCAGCTAATCAAGGGCTACCACTAATGAGAGCAAGTGATCTTTCTGGACTTGACAAGAACCACTGCCCAAGTTTGGGTCCCCTCTTAGCCTCGGGCTCCCTGCAGAACCAAAACGTTCCTGGACTGTCTCCCTTTGCACATTTGTTTTGCTCTTTGGGTACATCTTCTTTCTTTTCCCTTTCCTTTTGACTTTATTCTCTTATCTTTTTGTTAACACTAATAGATGTTATTTATAAAAAAAATTAAACAAAGGCAAAGATTCCTCCTCCTGTACCCCCACCACAATCCCATTTCCTTGAGGTGACCACTGTTAGTCTGGTATAACTATCGACCCAGACCTTTCTCTGTACGTACATGTATGCGTACATGTTATCTCTGCTTGTGTGTGCACACGTATACCACAAATTTGGGTTTTGTATGCTTGTTGGTTTTTGCAGTGAGATAGTATGCATTTCTGCAAAATATTTCCCCACTAATAAGTCTTAGGGGATTTTTTATATCAGTGCACATAGATTTACTTCCTCATTTTAAATTCAACCATTTCCCTTATTCATTTATGTTGCTTCTCATTTCTTCCTCTCACCAAAGGTGCTTCAGTGAATGTGGTACTCCATCTCTCTGTGTCCACTGCATCCTCTTTCCCTCTGGGGTCCACTGCCTTTTCCCTGAGGTCTGTCATAACTCTCAGTGCTCATGGTAAGCAGCCATAACCACTGATACCATCATCTTCAGCTAAGAAATAAGTTATCACACATTTATGAGAAGAAATCATGTGACTATCAAATATAGTGAAATCTGGTTTTGAGAAAATTTTGTTTCCTAGATCACCATATTGTAGAAAAAGATTGATCTAAGAGGTGGCTGTCTCTATGATCAGTCGCCATGAATGTTAAAACTACTGCAAAATGCAGTGATTAATACGTGTGATTTCAGTTAATAGGAGTGCCGCTGGAGTCAGGCAGTTCTGTCACACTGAGTGAAGTCAGCCTAGTTTTGACCTTGGAAGAGTTGTTTTACCTGGAGAAGGGAGTCTAGTTAGGAATCTTTTCTTTTTATTACTAATTTGTCAAATGGCAAGATAAATTTCTGGGATGAATAAAATGCTCAGGATTAGCAAGTTTCCAAAAGAACAGTCTCACATCAAGAAATTGACTTGTAAGAACCAGCCAAATATTAAATAGTTCTGTTCCTAGAACTCGCAGCTTGAGACGATTATGATTCCATAATTCTACCACTCACACCCACACCATAGAAGACCTAACTGTAAATATAAATCCCAGGGAATGAGCAGATGGAAACAGCGGGGAATGGGAAATGAAGAATTCTGGAGAGAGAAATCGGCCGCATTGCCCATTATGTCTGTCTTGGGAGAAATAGGTGGTACATGTACTTTCACTTAGTAAGTATTGTTCAAAGGAAACGCACCAGAATTTCATTTCCGTATTCCAATTTAATTTACCAATTTTTAACGGATCACTTAGCCATCACTTTAAACACTGCCACAGTTGATTAATTGACCTTAGTTAATTTGTTAAATAGGCTTTCTTTTTTTGAGCAGTTTTAGGCTTACGGGACAATTGAGCGGAAGTACTGAGTTTCCATGTGTGCTTCCCTGTGCGTCGTCTGCCCCTGCTTTCCCCTTTGGTTACTGTCTCAGATCAGTGTGATGCATTTGTCCTAGTTGGTGAGCTGGTATGATACATTATTCTCGACGGAAGTCCGTGGTTTACCTTAGGGTTCACTCTTCGTGTTGTACGTTCTCTGTCTCTGACAAATGTGTAATGACATGCATCCAGCACAGTAGTGTCTCACAGAGTAGTGTCACTTCCTAAAAATCCCCTGTGACCCACCTCTTCATCCCTCCCTCCCCCCCCACCCCCACCCCAGCCCCTGGCAACCACTGACCCTTTTATTATCTCCATAGTTTTACCTTTTCCAGAATGGCATGTATTGGAATAATGCAGTACGTAGGTAGCTTTTCCAGGCTGGCGGCTTTCACTTAGTAATATGCATTTAAGCTTTCTCCATCGTGTCTTTTCATGGCTTGCTAGCGCTTTTCCTTTTTATTGCTGAATAATATTCCATTATGTGAATGTACCATAGTTTGTGTATCTGTAATTTTTGCAAAAGCCTTTAAACACAGAAATGTACATAAATTAACCACTGTTGATTAAAAGCGGTGGTCAGCTATATAGTACCTATAATTTTTCATTTCACAAAACTTTTATTTTGGATTTATAATAGCCCTAGCTATATGGAATTTTTAATCCTACTTAAGGGAATTTTGTCTCGTTATATGTTATTCTTCTAGGGAAAATGGTGTATAAGGGCCAAATATCCAGGCTGAATAATTGCCTTTCTCAGACAGTTACTTAGAGGCTTTATAATAGCTGGTCCATTCAGCATACTTCTGTGGAGTAAATGGAATTTCACAACCTCAAGTGTTCATGTGCATCTGACACTGAGCTGGGTCTAGGTCCTGGGAAGTGGAAGAATAGATTGTTTCTATTTATTGAAATTTTTTTTTCTTTTTTAATGGAGATGTAATTCACATACCAGAAAATTCACCCTCTTAATTTTTTTTTTAAATCGGTAAAATACATATAAAGTAAAATTTACTGTCTTAACTTTTTAAGTGTAGTTCATTCGTGTTCAGTCCATTCACTCTGTTGTTCCGTAAACCCTCAGGACTCGTCTTGCAGAAGGGAAGTTCTGTGACCGTTAAGCAGCGCCCCCTTCCTCCACCCCAGCCCCTGGCAGCCACTCACTGTCTCAGAGTGTGACTGCTCTCGGTGCCTCACATGGGTGGAATCACACGGTAGCTGTCCTTTTGTGACTGGCTTGTTTCACTTCACATGATGATGTTCTTGAGGTTCATCCGCGTTGCAGCCGGTGTCAGAATCTCCTGCAGCCTGAATGATACTCACATTTTGTTTATCCACTCATCTGTCGATGGACACGTGAGTTGCTTCTACCTTTTGGCCGTTGTGACATACGCTGCTATAAACATGGGTGCGCAGATGTCTCTTTGAGACCTGGTTTTCCATTCTTTTAGGTGTGTACCCTGAGGTATCATAATGCTGGGTGATATGGTAACTCTATTTTAAAGTTTTTGAGGAGCCTCCATAGTGTTTTCTGTAGCACCAGTACATTTCGCATTCCCACCAAGATTGCACAAAGGTTCCAATTTCTCCACATCCTCATAAAATTTACCCTTTTAACGTGTACAAGTCATTGGTTTTTAGCGCATCACGAGGTTTTGCACCCTTTGCCACCATCTAATTCCGGAACGTTTCATCACCCCAAAAAGAAAGCCATACCCATTCATCAGTCACTCCCATCCCACCTCCCGCAGCCCTGGGTACCCGCCAGTCTGCTTCCTGTCTCTGTGGGTTCGCCTCTTCTGGACACACACGCGCTCATGCAACGTGTGGTCCTCTGTGCCTGGCTCCGTCGCTTAGCATCGAGGGCCGTCCGCGGCGTGGCGTGCTGCTGAGCGCTTTCCGAACGTGCTTGCTCTTCACCGGACTGATGATGCGAAATCCTGCTCCGAGGATCGTGCCTGCAGCGCCTGCGCCACAGCTCTGGGCTGAGCACACGGGAGTGTCTCGCTGCTTCTCCCTTTGTGTTGCAGACCATGACGTGGACATTCGGGTGGAACAGTTCTCTTCCCGTTTACTACATCCGAGACGCGGCCCAGAGGGTTCTTCTGTACGCCACCGCGCACACGGGGGTCCTGTACAGCGTCCTCAAGAATAACCAGCACCACCTCCAGGTATGCAGGTTTTCCTTCCCGCGGCGTTCGGCTTGCGTACAGCATCTTGTCTTCCGTTCCAAAGGCGACTCCGCTGTGTCACTGTCACAGTGAATCCCGCCTTTAGAAGCATGTGCTATGGCTCGTCTCTCTGGTTCAAATCCGGCATGCCCCCCGCCCCCCAGAATGGCTTCGCAGCCTGCAGACCCCCTGGACCCCACCTGTCCCTCCCTCCCTCCCCCAGCCACCCCAGGGGTTGATTTTAATTTTACAGTACAGGAATGTACAACATGCATTCTTCCCATTTCTTAGGCGGGTTGGGTGGGCAGGGCACACACAGGTGCGTTTTGTGCTGGGACCGCCCAGGGCCAGGTTGGGGGATGCACGTCCCCGACAGAGGGCTCCGGCCTCCAGGTGAGGAGGCCACTGTGCCTGGTGCCGAGGGGAGACCAGGAAGGAGGGAACAGGGCTGACTTCCCGGCAGGGAGCGCGGCCATCTTGTTGGTGTTTCCAGAAGGTTCCTCTGTTCTGTAGGGAAAGGAGCAGAGCGAAAGCAGAGAGACCCGTGAGGGGGCTTTCTCTGCAGAGCTGCTCAGTGACGGACGTGACACTGTTTTGGGGAGAGGAGGCTGCAGGGAGGCTCAGGGGCGCCGGGGGTCCCGGGAAGCACCGTTGGCGTCGGGAGGGCAGCTCGTCCTTCAGGCGCTGTGAGGGACGGAACGTGTGAGAACGACTGGCTGTGGGGAAACCCCGACGAGCGTGGACAGGGGCTCAGTTCTCCCCGTGGGCCCCTCAGAGCACAGTCTCGCCCGTTTCCCTAGGGCCACCCTAACGTGATCTCCTGCCTCTGCGTCAGCGAAGACAGGCGGTGGATCGCCACGGCCGACAAAGGGCCCGGCTGCCTGATAATCATCTGGGACTCGCTCACGGGGTAGGCTCGGCGCAGTCACCTTTGCTCCCCGCTGGTTTGGCAGGGCACCTGCCTCTGGGACCCGCAGAGAACGGGCAGTGCTGGTCCGGGGAAGCCGAGGCCCGCGGTGGGACGCGGCTGGGGCGGGGGGGCCGGGCTGCCAGGGCGGCTGGTGGGCTCGTGGCACCGTGGTAAAAATTCCCACTTGGGACTCATGGCTCTTTTGAGCCCAGAAACCTGGTTGGTCTGTGTGCCAGGGTAGGCGGGGCTGAGGGAGGCGACCTCCCGCTGACCAGCTTGGGGGGGCCAGAGCCGTCAATCACACGTGCTTCCCGAGGCTGCTGAGGCCCACCACAGCGGCTTCGGGGTAACAGCAGTTTATTTTGTCTCAGCGCCCCAGGCCGGAAGTCTGGAATTGGCTGTCTGCAGGGTTGGTTCCCTCGGGACTGATGGAGAATCCATCCCGTGTTCTCCCCGGCGTCGTGGCCGGTAGACCAGGCCCTCCAGTGCCTTCACGAGCCATTTCCCCCTCGGGTCGCTGTCTGTACTCTCCTGTGAGCGCTCCAGGCGTCGGGCTCAGAGCCCGCCCTATCCCACTGTCACCTCACCCTAACTGCCTGAGCACAGACCCTGTTTCCATGCAAGCTCGCATCCGGAGGTTCCGGGTGGCCTGAATTTTGAAGGGGCAGCACTCAACCTACTGGACTTGCCTTACAGGATTGCTAATGGAGATCAGTAGAGCACTGTACCTGCTGCCAGAGGCTCATAGATGCGTCGTCTTTCTTAATTTCTGGTCCTGGGGGCAGAGCGCAGTGCTGGAGTCAGGCCTCCTGCCTGGTTGTGGGGGGTAGGGGGGGCATGCGGTGGGGAGTGGACAAGTCCACTTGGACAGGATTAGGAAGATGTTATGCGTAATGTTCTCGAGTGTTCTGGGACACAGGAACTGTTCTCCCCCGGGTGACTGGTGCTCTCCAGAGGTCCACATTCCCTGATCCTGACCCTCATCTTACCTGATCTCAGTGGCATTTCCCTTTTGGCTCCTCTGACACGGAGTTCCCCAGGTTCTCGTGTGCTTACCGGCTGGTCTTCTCAGCCTCCTGTGGGACTCCTCTTCCCCTGGCCTCTTGCCCTGGCCTCTACCCCTGGCCTCTTCCCCTGGCCTCTT
>PVJL010008642.1:0-64797 GCA_004026885.1 Lyroderma lyra
GTGCCCACCACCCAGGTGGAGAAGCCATCCTTCAGGCCAGAGAACTGGGGATCAGAGAGGGAAGGCTACTGGGTCATGGTCACACAGTGGGGAAAGGCAGAGGTGGGACGTGAACCAGGCTGCTGAGGGTTAGTTTGCTCCCCTGGGTACCATACTTGGAAACAGGAGCGTGAAAGGTAGAAAAGACACCCCCACCCCCAACACACACACACACACACACACACACACACACACACAGAAACATGGCAGATTCTAACAATATCACGTTGTTGGTCTGGCCTTCCCATGTGCTTTTTTTTTTTTAAGGGGCAGTTTTGTCCATACTAGTCATTTGTTATCTGTCTGTCCAACATCTGATCACCTCTGCTGGTCTATCCATTCCTGCTCTCTGCGAGTGGCAGCCACACATTTAAAATCCAGGAAGGAGATTGGTTTTGTTCTTATGAAATGGCATCTCCCACTGAACTGAATGCACCCAAGCACTGGGGACTGAAAAGTAGCTACAGAAGATGAAGAAAAGTCTCTTCCTTTAATCAAGAAATATTTATTGAGCATAACCAGTAGGTTAGGTACTGTTGTGGGCACTTGAGATGTAAGAGGGAAAAGATTCCTGTTCTTGTGTAGTAGAGGTGAGCTAGCTGAAGAGACCTCAGGACATCCTAAACCTTTAAACTCTTACTTTACACACAGAAATAATAAGCTGAGTATATGCCCCACTAGCCTGTGGCAAGTCAGGAGTAGAAGGGCTGGTGGAGGCAGATGGTTTGCACTTACCCACAGAAGCTGTGGTTTTTGTCTGTGGAATACTGTGAGATCTAGCCCTCAAATTGTTGACATGAGCCCTGTTGGGCCTTACCGTCTTAGCTGGATGAACTCTAAGTCATCCTTCAAGACCCATATCAAATATCACCTCCTTTGTGAAGCCTGCCCTGATCACCACCCCCAAGGCAGAGTTAATTGCCTTCTTTCTTTGATGTTTGTTCCTAGTCCTCCTGTAATAACTTGCATTTCAATGGCAGTAACTAGTTTGTGTTCACACACTTTGTTTTTGGTGGTTACAGTGTATTTTTTGAGCCATGGGGTTGTATCTTATTTAGTGAAATCCTTGGATCACAGACTGTCAATAAGTGTTTGCTGAATGACTAACAGCAATGCAGCAATGAAAAAATAAAACCCCCAGCAAAACTCTGTAAAAAGCAGATACAAGAATGCAGAGCAGTGTGCATTAGGGGCATTGCACGCTCGGGCAATCAGACCCTGACTGTTCCTTGCCCCTGGAGTGTCTCATTGTGTGTAGAAGCTGTAATGAGGTACTCAGAGCCCTCAGGAACTGTTACAGCCAGCGTGATCTCTAAGTCAGAGGGTGGAGCTGGGTACAACAGCACTGACTTCCATTTAAGGAAGTAAAAGTCATCATTAAAAAAAAAAGTTCTGGTGCTTTGTCACTGGGGGAAAACCATTAGCTATCCTGATAATCTGGATTTCCAGATCAACCCGCTCCCTGAGGGTTCCTACTGAAGTAATCATCTTTCTTTTCCTCTGGCTATTTTCTGGTGTTCTCTGTCAAACTGGGAAAGCTAGGTCAGTCCGCATCAACTGAAAATTCAGCGAGAAAGGAATCATTTGGGATGCTTTGAAGGAAGGGGTGGGAACAAAATATCAAATTGCATATACAAGTGTCATCTCAGTGCAGTGACCCCGTACATCTACATGTGTACACATACAGTGTAGATCATGGCACCAAATCTCCACCCTCTATGAGGAAGGAATAAAACAAACAGGAATAAAACAAGCTTTTTCTTCCTGAAATGAGTTTTTTAAATATACTTTTTAATATTTTCTAAAAAATATTTTTTGGGGGGTAGTTCCCTGGCTGGGAATCGAACTCAGGCTGCGGCATTGAGAGCACCGAAGCCTTAGCCCCTACACCACCAGGGAACCCCTCTAAAATTTTTTCGAGTGGGACAGGAGGGTTTTTTTGGTTCCTTGTTTTACCAATCAGGGCAAACAATGAAAGTGACTTTAAAAAAGAGAGAACTAGTAATCTGAGGCTTTTCAATAATGTTGGTTCTCCCTCAAGGGAGGAACCCTGCTCCCTTCAGCCTCAGTGCCCTGGGGGGATGGGGCACCCAACAAGCCCTCTGTGTCTGAGGGAGGGCACGTTTCCCTGTCTTCTGTCACTGCCTAGACTCCCCCTCTCCCCATCCCCGTTAGCAGCCTGCTGGAAGCAAGCACTGGTGTGGCTACTGTCCAGCTGTCCCCTTGCCCTGGGCAGCAGGATGTTAGATACTCTTTCCCATTATCTTTCATACCCACTCCAGGGAGCTCACTGGGGGAAAGCTGACAGCTCAGCTTTTCGGTGTGTGGGTTGTTTTCTTCTTACTGAACCTTGTTTGCATAACTTCTTAGGGAGTCTATATAAGGTAAGGTCAGCTCTAGAGAGAGCTGCTGCAATCTCACTTGCGCTGGGGCAATTTCCTCCCCGTCTTCTCCTTTCCCCTTTCTTTGTCTCGCTCTGAAGTTCAGTGTTGGATGGAAATTATGAAACTATTAGTTCTCTTTCTCTCTTTTCTGCTGGCCAGCAGATATTTTTGGGTACCTACTATGTGCCTGGCACTGTGGGATGTAACAGGAACTGGAGGGATGTGAAAGAAGTTAGAAAGATAAAAAAGACATGCACTAAAACATTTACAGGGGATAGAGAGGGGGCAAGGCCCTGATTTTTGCTTATTTGTACTTTGAGTTATTCTATATCTAGTATGTGTTCTGTGTGCATTTGCAAAAGTGAAAAATTTGTGCAGATCCCCTGTCTCCTCTGGGATTTGTCCTTCTCTATCCTGGGCTGGCTTTGGGGGCTGGCCGAGGGGAAGACTAGTCCCTTTTGGGAGCAGGTGGGGGACTTCAGTCAATGTGGATCCTGTGTTGGGGTCACCCTGGTGAGAATACTGGGAGGGACTGGGCAGAATCTGCCCCTCAGGGATTCCCTGAACCTCAGGAGATGTCAAGCCTGGGTGTAGGGAGGGGCAGTAGCTCCTCAAACTGTGCCTCTGCTCTACCTTGGGCTGTGGGATTGGGGTGGAGGGAGAGTGGGGAGGGACAGTTCTGGTGATCTTTGATGGTGAGGGAACCACACTTCGATGCCTCTAATTCTGTAAATTATAGTGTTGAGACGAGAAGCCAGGCCACACAGGAAGCTCCTTTACATGATCACTTCCTTAACATAAAAGGGGTGCAGGTCGGAGGAAGAGCGTGGGGGGACCGAATTTGGGGCACTTCAACTTTTGTGCCCACAAGACCTTTTGCTGTACCCTATTTCTCTGCCAGGGGTAGAGCTCTCCATGCTAAAAGCCCCATCATTTCCTCTTCTCACCTCTTTCTCTTGGTCAGTTGTTCTCAAGGTTTGGGAGCATCAGAATCTCCTCTGGGGGCTCATTCAAAATCCGTTTCCAGGCCCCATTAGCAAAGTGTCTGAATTCACAGTCTGATGCTTTTCCTGGGTGCTGCTGACTGGCGGTGCCAAGGACCACACTTTGAGAACTGCTGGTCTAGAGGTCACCAGTTCTCCGATGGACAGGGAAAGGGTTGTCTATCACTTCATCTCTCTAAGCCTCAGTTCCTTCATCTGTGAAATGGGACTGTGAAAGGTTGGGATGAAGAAGTGCGCAAACGTGTGTAATAAGTGCTTAGAATGGTATAAGTCCTCAGGAAACATTGGCCTCCGTGATCTTCGGGACCCTCATCAGCCTTATCTGTATCCTGCCAGCGGTTAAATGCTGGGGTTGGCACATAGTAGGCCCTCAAGAAATACTCATGGAGTGACTAAATGCCTGTGTGCGTAAGAGTGCTTCACTTTGAAACCCAGAGTGGTGAGTTTGGTGGATACAGAAAGCTGGCGGAGAAGGTGGAGGCTAGGAGGCTCTCCCTTGGGCTTGGCAGGTGGGGCCTCTGCGGGCCTCTGCGGGCCTCTGCGGGCCTCTGCGGGCCGTCTCACTGGCGAGGTGGATAGGAAAATAACGACCCCCCGCACCAGCCCAGCCTTCACGGCTCTCTCTCTGTTTTCTCATTTAATCCTTACAACCACCTTATGAGGTAGGTATGTGACCCATTTTGCAGATGAGAAAACTGAGGCTTAGAGACATTTAGGACTCTGGTGGAGGTCACAGAGCAGCTATGAAGTGGAGGTGAGTTTCTAATGGATTCCAGAACTTGGACTCAAGGTGTCCTCGGGCCGAAGGTTGAGGGAGAATAGCCCGGGGAGCAGCAGTCTAGACAGCAGTGCTGAGACCTGGGACGAAGGGACCTCAAGGTGTCTTCTGATGTGAATGTTTGGGTGATGTCCTGGGCACAACTCTCCTCACCGGAGTCTTTCAGAGGTGCACCCTCAACTCCTGAACCTCAGTCTGAAAAGATGTGCCAGTGGTCCCCTTGGGAACTGAGTTATACCATGAGGATGATGACAATTTCAAATACTATTAATACCTGTCTACTGGCCAGATTTGTCATTCCATTTTAGTGTGCACACACACACGCACACCCAGATACTCATGCATGTGCGCGCACACTCTGTACATATATGATGAGTTGTAGCCACTACGTATGTCTTATAGTCGATATATCTACGTTTGCCTGTGTGCAAGAGTGGTGTTAGCAGCAGATAAATGAGGGGATGCATGTTTTCCACTTCGGTTGCTATGGCAGTGTGTTTGTGTTTGATCTGCCCAGTTTGTCCAGAAGAAGGAAGGGAGCCCAGCAAGTTACTAAGAACTAGAACTTCCTCCTGCACAGATGTTTGAAGTCACAGTGGCCTTACAGCCTCCTTCAGGCCAAGTGGGGGAGAGAGAGGCTTTGGGTCTGTGTGGGCAGCTACAAAAATGCTGCTCAGATGAGCAGGTTTTTCATTCCAGGCTCAGCTGACTTTCAACATTGGGCCAAATCTTGAGCAGCAAACATTTGTAAGCATACGTGACTCTTGGATTTTCAAAAATGTTGGCAATCTCCTTGGCCAACCATTGTCAGATAAGCGCCAAACAGCCACCCAGAAAACAGTCTCTCCTGCTATGATAATTTAAATGACATTGACCTGCAGTTCTGGAAGGTCCATAAAGGCTAAGTTCCCCAAGTCCTTGTGGGTGGGAGGGGTGTGTGTGTGTGTATGTATGTGACTTACTTATTGTGCATCTGTCTTGTGCCAGGTCCTGGGCACGTACTTGGGACACATGGCTTGTAACTTTCTGATGTAGAGGCTTTGGCCAGCAATTGGGTAGTTGGGATCCAAATGCAGTCACAGAACCCAAGTGCCCAAAGAAGAGAGTGATTCCCAGGGAAACAGAGGGCCTTTTTTGACTTGGTGTCTGATGTGCGGCCCCGCCACCCCCTCAGGTCCAGGCTGCAATTTAATTAAATGCTCTGGTGCTGGTTCTCCTTTTCCTCCAATAACACTAATCAAAACTGCACTGGCTTCCCCACGGCAGCCCGGGGCTATGAATACCGGGCAGTGCGTGCGGGGCAGTGCATGCGGGGCAGTGCGTGCGGGGCAGTGCGTGCCGGGCAGTGCGTGCGGGGCAGTGCGTGCGGGGCAGTGCGTGCCGGGCAGTGCTCAGCAACCTCCCCCCATGCTCTGTCTGCACCAGCCACCTGCGGCTCTGTGAATTTCAGTTCCTCAGTCCCACCAGCCTCATTTCCTGTGCTCACTGCCCACCTGGCAGCTCTGTCCTGTGGCTACTGCTTCAGGGAAAAGGTTCCACCGTGTCAGCCAGGCGGGGTTCACAGCGTTCATATTTAATCAGCTAACGAGGAAGGTGTGAAATCACCCCAATTTGGAAATACCCCAAATGTTCATCAATAGATGAATGGATGAACAGATTGTGGCATATCCATACAATGGAATATTATTCAACCATAAGAGGAAGGAAGCAGGCAGCATGCCACAATGTGGATGAATCTTGAAAACATGCTGAATGAAAGAAGCTGGACGCCAAAGACCACGTGGTACACGATTCCCTCTGTGTGAAATGTCCAGAACAGGCACATCCAGAGACAGAAGTGTGGCTGAGGGCTGCAGGGAAGGGGGGGAAGTGCCCGCCAGTGCTTATGGGGTTTCTTTTTGGCTGATGCAAATGTTTTGGAATTAGAGTGGTGATGGCCACACGATATCGTGTGAATGTACCAAATGTCACTGAATGTTATGCTTTAAAATGGTGACTTTTATGTTATATAACTTAGCTCAGTAAAGGAAAAAAAGTGGGAAAGACAAAAAAATAATCACTTCATTTTACAGATGAAGCAGCTGAGGCTCAGATGTTTGGGGATTAAGTCAGGGTCCATGTGGAGTAAGGGATAGAGCTCTCCTCCAACCCCCGAATGTGGGAATTTCCGGGACTTCTTTACTTCCTGTGGTCAGCTGGTCAGCAAGCCCTGTTGATTTGGTTTGTGAAGTGTCCTGAGATTAACCTTCCTTCTCTGTCCCGACCGGCCCCCATGGTCAGGTCCCACCATGGGCACCCACCAGACTCCCATGGCCACATGGGCAGACATGCCCAAGCTGCCTAGGCCCTTGGCTTCGGGCCTGGCTTTGCTTTTACTGTTTGGGCACATCGCACAAACCTCTGAGCTCATCTATCCAGTGATGATTTGGAGGTTCATGAAGGTGAGGACAGTACCGCCGCTCCAATCACCTGCCATGCAGCATCGTTGTGAAGACCAAATAAGACAGTAAAACGTAAATGTGTTTTCTCAACTGAGAGGTGCTGAATGGTCATAATGATTTCGTTCCTTTAAGAAATAAACACTGGAGTGCCTTAGCTTGAGCTGTAGAGTTTGTATCAGGAGTCCGTGGCCTGCTGAGACCTGTTTCTTAGTGGCCCTGGGACAGGTGGTGACCTAACTAGACAGCATAGCTTGTTGTCTGACAGTGCTCTGCCTTTGAGGTACTAACCAGGCAGTGAACTTGGTCAGCTCCAGACTGTGTCTCCATGACATTCAGAGGGCCTGTGGTCTTAGTGTAAACCTATACATTATATGGGATTTAGCATGGAGGCATCTAAGATTCTAGGAAGAAAGGCATCTTGATTAAAAACAAAACAAAACAAAACAAAACTCCTCAAATGCATCAGTGTCACCTGGGCGCCACTTAGAAAGGCAGACCCCAGGGCCCCATCCTAAACCTGCTGAATCAGTATCTGCAGCTTAGCAAGACCCCCAGGTGATTCAGATACACACAACTGTTTGAGAAGCTCAGCTGTCCGCTGTCATTGGATACCCGAGAAATCCTAAGGCCAGCAACTAAAAGCCATTATGAATCTCGGAGCTTCGGTGGCTGCTACAAAATGAATAGCCCAAACCAGTAGCATCTGCACGTGCCTGCCAGCCTTCACCAGTGAGGGACTGTTGTGAGGTCTCACTGGGTAGTGCAATTAAAAGGCGAAGTATTTAGGAATTAAGCAGAGCAAGGATATATGATTTCCTTAATGAAAAGCACAGAATTTTGGTAGAAAGGCAAAGGGGGTCCTGACTAAGTAGGAGCACAGGTTATGTCTAAAAATTTGTTCTCAGCTAGGGGTGGTTATGACCCCCAGTGGTGACATACTTGGTTGGACAGTTGGAGCAGGGAATGTGATTCTGGCATCTAGTGGGTTGAAGCCAGGGATGCTGCTCCACATCCTACAATGTGCAGGACGCCCCACTACAAAGAATGGTCTAGCCCCAAATGTCAGGAATACTGAGGTGGAGTGACCCTAGGCTACCGTAGTGAGGGACACTCACACACACGCAGCCCTTTAAAAACTTGAGAATATCACATAATATTTTGGTAATGCAAAGCAATGGAGGTTGTGGGGAACTTACTGTGGTGGGCTGTGGAAGAGATTCTGAAGTGACAATAACAAAAAAAGAAAGTGTGATAATGAACTAAAATGTAAATCAATGGAACAAAATAGCCCCAAGTCATTTTCCTTAAAGTGAATATATAAGAGAGGACAAGCAGAACACACCTGATGGAGAAATATTCAGAATTCTTTTTTTTGGTTTTTTTTTGTTTGTTTGTTTGTTTTGGTGGTGGGGTAGATCCCTGGCTGGGAATCGAACCCAGGCTGCAGCGTTGAGAGCGCCGAGGCCTTAGCCACTGCACCACCAGGGAACCCCTCAGAATTCTAAAGAGCCTAATTGCCTAGTCATACTGGCCGGCCCAGAACTGAATCCTAAGCCAAAATAAGCGCCACTTTCTTTGTTCCTCTTCATCCCACCCATCTCCCAGCCCAGCTCCCATCTCTCCACCATGTGGCTTTCCTGTTCTTGTGGGACCTCAAAGATTTGGGATAAGAAGAGTTGAAGAACTCCCTAAATAAGATCCAAAACTTGAGCCTTAACTGTATGAGGGATGGGAGGGTCACAGGTGTCACAGCCAGAGAGGCCTGGGTTCACATTTTAGTGTGGCCTCCACCTGGCTGTGTGGCCTTGCGAGTGGCAGGTGACCCTTCTGAGCCTCCATTTTCCATCTGTGAAATGGGTATCAAAGGCTGTGGTCCTATTTTCGGGATGGAATGAGGGAATGTTGGCCACGGTCAGTGTTGTGTCCCTATTGTGCCACTCAGAGCCCCGGTGAATGGCTCACAGTCTCAACTCAGGAAAGTGGTTTTGGAGTGTTTTAACCAAGCCCTGTGCCCTCTTTTTGCTGTTGGCTGCAGATGACATTCGATTGTTTGCCTTCGTGCGCTTCACCACTGGGGATGCCATGAGCAAGAGGTCCAAGTTCGCCCTCATTACGTGGATCGGTGAGAACGTCAGTGGGCTGCAGCGAGCCAAAACTGGCACAGACAAGACTTTGGTGAAGGAGGTCGTGCAGGTAATGGGCCTTGTGTTTCTTTCAGGATCTGGGGATCACACCCACAGAGGGTCACCACCCAGCAGGGATGGAGAGGGCTGGGGCTGACTCCTGGATCTGTGACTTAAGCTATAACTTCAGCAAGCCCTGCTTCATCTCCAGACCATCATAGCTACTGATGAAATGCTACTAAAATAGTTTTCAAGGTGCGGGCTAGGAGGCAGGTTGCTGCATTTGCTATCCTAACCATTCCATAATAGAAACATGGGGTTTGGGTGTCTACCTTTGAGTAGGCTGACCAGACATCCTGCTTTAATCGAGCCAGAAAACAACACTTCTGTCTGGTTCTGATCGTGGATGGTCGTGGTTGACTTTCAGTGGTGGCCATGAGGATGCCGTGTGAGGACTCATGCATATCCTCTCTGAACAGTGGCTGGCACACAGTAGGTGCTCAGTAACACTTGCCGAGTGAATAAATGTCAATCTTATGAGAGACAGTTGGGGCTTTATTGATTATTTTAGTGGCTACAAAATGACAAAGGCTGAATGAGCAATGACACAGAGTCCTAGACTAGGTAACTGGGCACTGGCCATGGCCAACTCAATCCCAAATCGCTATTTGGCTGAAAGCAAAGTGGGAAATGTGGACATGCCCTTGGTTTTGTCTCTGAGCTCTGGAACAGTTGTAGAGCTCTCTGTTTTAAAGTTGTTTTTTTCTTTTTCCCATTCGGGACATAATAAAAATTGATACTATTAGAAACTTCCAAGATTTGGGGCTAGGGCATGAGGTCATGCTGAGAAAAGAAAATCTGAATTCCAGAAAGAAAAACCCCGGGCAGGGAAACGAGGGAGAGGGTTCTCTCCGTACCAAAGGGTTCTTTATTTTGCAAAAGGATTTCTCAAAACCCATGAGAGGAAGGTGGTAGCTGATAGGGAGGGGATTTCTTTTCAGGCAATAAAAATGTTCTAAAATTGATTTTGGTGACAGTTGTATATTTCTGTCAATACACCAAAAGCCATTGAATTATACAAAACAAAAATAAAACGCACACACACACACACACACACACACACACACACACACATACACACAGAGAGAAACAGGCTATATGCCTTGTGGGATCCTGGATTGGATCCTGGAACAGAAAACTGGAGCAATCAGAGTGAAGTCTGGAGTTTACTTAGAGTTCTAATGTTGGCTTCTTAATTATGACAAGCATACCACACGACATTCACAGTTGTAAAAACAGGGTACAGCGTGTATGGGAACGCTCAGTACTGTCTCTTACAACTTTTCTATAAATCTAAAACTATCCCAAAATAAAACTTGTCTTTAAAAAATAAGAAAGAAAAAAGTCGCTATTATTCCATTATCATGGCCTATTTTTCCGTCTCCCCTACTAGCTCTGTAGGCGAGCCCACCTACCTCTGTGTACTGATGTGGTCGCAGCCTGCAATCATGCTCTGGTTGGCTTCCTTTTTTTTTTTTTTTTTTTTTTTTTTTTTTTTTTTTTTTTTTTTTTTTTTTTTTTCTTTTTTGACTTAAATAATTTCATAAATTATGTGGCTGCAGAGTCTTTGTAATGAACGTTTTTCTGACTGTCCCATTTCACAAGTGCACTGTAGTGTACTACATGTTCCTCTGTGGTTGCTCTCTTCAGTTGCTTCCAATTTTTATTTTTTATAAATAATGTGTCAGCCAACATTTTGATACATACGTGCAGCCCCTTTCTCTCGTCCAATGAATTGTTTCTTTAGGATACATTTTTAGGAGGCGTGGTTCCAGAATTAATAGGCACGACGATCATTTTAAAAAGGTATGTCTCTAAAAGGGTTAGCAGTATGCCTGCGACATAGTAAATGTTCAATAAATGTCATTTATTTCCCATCCTAATGAGCGTTACCAGTTAATACTTTGCACCCTGTCCAGCACTGACACCCTTGCTTTGGAAGGCCATGTGCTCAACCCAACTGTTTTTTCTCTGGGACAATTGGGTTTTCATGGTTAACCAGCTTTCAGGGTCCACTTCATGGCAGCAGAACGCAAAATTCAAAAGAATGCGTGTTCTGTGGCCACGGTCTCCTGTTGAATGCTGCCATCCACACTTGGTTAGCCCTCTTCGTCGTCCAGGGGGAAAGGGAACACACAGGGAGGGAATATTTGCCGGGATGCATCCCCTGGGGACAGTCCTTTGAATCTCGCAGATTGTATTGGTAAAATACGATCATATAAAATGAATAATTTTAGCCATTTTAAGGTGTGCAGTTCAGCGGTCTTTAGTACATTGACAGTGTTGGGCAGGCATCCCCCAGTGGTCTCACTTCACAACCTTTTGGTCACCAGCCCCAGAGGAAACCCTGTACCCGTTAGCAGTCTGTTGGAGTTCCTTTTAAATCTGGAACTGTTCTCAGTTTGGGTAGGTGGGCCAGTGACTGAGGGTGATTTGGAGAAATAGGAGTTTTGGGTGGGAACCTTCAGTTGGGAATATTGGTTGTAATTATTTTGTCTGCAAGCTCAATGACAAGGCAGCAAAAAGCGGGGGATTGTCTGGTCCTCAGACCTGGGAAGTGCAGGGCTTGCTGGCGTTAGGTGTGGCTGGATCTGGGGCTTCCGTTCATCTCTCTTTCCTCTGGGCTTGGCCTCAGGCGGCCTCTGCACAGCTGGAGAAATGGTCCAGGCAAGGTGATTCTTCTAGGTCTTCAGAGAGAGCCCTCCTCTCTCAGTGTCAGTCATTCCCTTGAAACAGTGCTTCCCAACCTTTTTCCATTTGTGTACCCCTTTTAACCCCTTTCTATAAACTGTACCCCTTATTTGTAAAACAACTTTAAATACTGACACTTTTGTTCAGTGCCTCTCTTCATGTAAAATAGTGGACATGAGGTCGTAAGTTAGAAAAGAAAAATTGCTACACTAAATGTACAAACCACAGATTGAATTTTACAATATTCATAACACGGTTAAATATTGATAATGATGATCAAGTATTTAATCATTAAATAAAAAACCTCTTGAAAAGAATCACGATTAAAGACAGCACATGTACTTTTTATTTAGTCAATAACTAAACTGATCAAACAGTCTGGCTACGGGTGTATTTATGTGTTTGGGAAAGTTCTAGAAATGTTGCAAATGGAGTGTTCTGAAACTGCATAATGATTGGTAGGAGAGCAGTTTGGGGGAGGGGTTCATAGCCACACCCTCACCAATCATCATTCCCTAATGTGATCTCATTTTGAAGTGTCTCCATGAACGGTGATTCAAAATTAACATTTATTGTCCCATAACTAACATTTTGCATTTTTTTTACTTTACTTATTTTTTGCTGTTACTGATTATTTTTAATGTACCCCTGAATGCCCAGCACCTATGCCCAGTACAGGGGTCACTGCTCGGGAATTGATGCCTTAAAAGGACCCTGATTGGTCCAGCTTAGATCACATGCACATCATGTGGGGCAGGGAGGCGGGTCTCCATGATGGGCAGCTCTGGCACGATCCCAGTTTGAGAGGGTTGGTGGTAGATGAGAAGCACAGATGTTCACTTTGGTGAGGGAACTGGGATGCATCTAGAACTGCAGGTGCAATGTAATATTTTGACCATTACTGTTTGTATTTTCCAAGTTTGCATTTAAAAAGGTTTACCTGAAGCTATTACAAGACCTCACATTTATATTACAGTTGCAAATAGGACCATTAAGTTACAAATGGTCAATTTTACTGGCATAATCATGGCTTTTGACAGTTACTAAAAATCATGCTGATCTGGCTGTGTGCCAATTTCCCCTCTGTTTAGTGGTGACTGAGGCCCAGAGCAGTCACAGGACTTGGTCCCCAACCCACAAGCTAACAAGCAGCAGATCCGGGGCTGGTGTCCAGAGGACTTAAAATTCAGGAGGTTTGACTGTATTCAGAGCCAGGCTGAAAAACTGAGCCACGTCAGTGACTGGGAGGGAAGGGGACAAAACAAGTCTGGCTGGGTGTTGGTGACACCCGGACTTGAATCCTGGGAATGTGGCACACAGACAGCACGCATGGCTGCTTCTCTACTGCTGTCATCTGCTGCACAGAAGTGCCAGGCTGGTACCAAGAACAAAGCCCTTGTCCCATTTTTCTGGTGCCTCTGTGAGATTATGGGGACAATGCAGTCGCCACCGTTATAGACCTGCCTGTGCGGGGCCACCCTGTCTTGATTGGGAGCCAGCCTTGGTCAGTAATAACATGGTGCTTGCCTTGCAGAATGGCTTTATTCACATGATTTTTTTAATTTATTTTGTAACATTATATGAATATCCATGGATCCAAACAGACAGAGGGTACATCTAAGCATCCAGCACTGGGAAAAGAGAATGGCAGAGTATTTCCTCCTAGAAGCAATGGAGGCAGGAAGGGTGAACGTTTCAGTGTGGACATACCAGCTTAGTGTGTATTCTGATGGCCTCTAAACCCCAGGACTTCCTTTCACCCCTCAGGGCCAGACATACCCAACCTGGCTCAGGGAGGGTCACTTCTGTGTACCACTTTGGTAGTAATATCAATAGCAGTAGTTTTATTTTGTCCCTACAACATTTATTCTTCACAACAAGGCCAGCTCTGTCATTATCCCTGGGGCCTGGGGAAGTTGTGTGACTTGCTCTAGGTCCAGCATGTGGATGTGGTGGAGCTCTGCCTGAAGCCCAGACTTGATTCTCTCAGTCCACTACACATTTCCCAAAGCCCCCCAGCACCAAGAAAAATGTTCCAAGGCTACATGCATTTTAGAAACTACTTTTGTAGACTCACAGGGCACACGAAGGCTCTGAGAAGTTCTGTAGGAAACAAAACGTTTTACATTTATTTTTAAACTTACTGGTTCTCAATTTTTCTTGATGGTACAATTTTTTTATGTTTTGTTTTTTAAGTGGACACTAAGCAAATAGGTTGCTCAGAGCCTATTTTTTAAAAAATGCTGCTGTGTTGAATGGAAAATACCATGGGCTTCGGAGAAGTGAGACTCAAGGTGATATTCCAGCTCAAATGTTAGCTTGGGGACCTTGGGCAAGTAACTTTATCTCTAGTGTTTGTTCTCACTTATGGAAAACAGAATGTAAATTTTCAGAGCTGTTGGAAGGATTGAAGAAAAGTAATGGATGTGAGATGGGTTTTTCCATTTTGGTGACTAGTGAACTCTTATTCATCCTTCAAAACCCTGATTCTTTACCTCATTCTCCTACCAGCCTCAATTAGAAATAATTGCTCTTTTATTTGTGTGTCTATTATGATCTAGATTCCATGAAACATAAATAAATACCCATAGAAAGTAATCTTGAGGGCAGGGACCATGGCTGCTCTGTTAGATACTGGGTACATAACAGATGCTAAAAAAATGAAGAAATGAATCTCTTCACATAGGCTCTAGACTGTTTTATTCTGTGTTTATTCCTATAGGACAGAAGCTAGTAAATGTGCAATAATTGTCCCTGGGGTTGAATTAAATTCTGGAGGGTGGGTTGGAATTTGCAAAGGCTCTGCTTTTGTTTCAGTAGGAAGCAGAGGTGAGTGCTGGTTGGATCAGCCGAGAGAAGCCCCACACCTCTGTGTAATGAGTGAGATTTATAGGCTGCTGCTCCCCTAATGCAAAGCCTCCATGGCCGCCTGGCACTTGGGAACCATTGTTAGATGCCTCACTGCTCTCTTGAGGGTTTCAGCTGTTTGTCTTTACAGGGAGTGTTGATGCTTCTTCAAGCCTGTGGTTCATGGAAAGGCCCTTATTCATCTCAGAACCAGAAAGGGCCTTTTGTCCTAGTACATTTCATCTGAGCCTCGGCTCAGGCAAGGGGGCTTGTTGCTCGTGTCGTATATTTAAAATACAAACCACCTGATGACAAATACAGAGCTCCCCAGCAACCTGTGGAGGGTGGTGCCAGGTGTCATGCTTGGAGGGCCATGCTTATTCATCGTGAGTCATGTGCTGTTACTACCCCCAATATACAGATGAGGAAATCGAGGCTTGTGGGGACGAGTCCGTAAACCAAGGAGGGGAGTGTTGAAGCAGATGCCAGATGGTGGGGGATCGAAGACTGCTTTAACGGTGGGGTTGGCAGTCGGAGCCCTGCAGCCAGCTCTGTGCTCCAGTGAGTTCTTTTAACCAAGTGGTTAAAAGATCTTCGGAGAAAGGGAGATGCCCCATGCCCTGAGCCTGGCGTGTCAGTGGAAGCCACTTTCACAAGCCAAGAGCTCTGGTCAACAGACTGGGACTTAGGTGTCCTTCACTAAACCCCAGATGGGTCCCAGCCCTTGGCTAGCCGGCCTTGCCATTGTCACCTAAAAACCGCTGGCCTCCTGACGCCCCATGCAGTGATTCCTGACCCTGCCCATGACACACAGTTTCCCTGCTGTGGGGACACTGGATTAGACTGTGTGCAGGTCTTACCTGAAGGGGCCTGAGCGCTGGGTCTGCACAGCTCAGGGATACGTGGTGGTGGAAGGCTGCCTGCATCTTTACATCTGGTGTCTTTCAGATCTCCCCTCCCTCTTTCTCTTCCCTTCCGTACCCTTCCCCACTTTTGTCCTTCTCTTGTCATTATTTGTCCCTGGAGGGTCTCCTTATTGAGATCCCTCTGGAATAAGCTCCATGCCCTTGGTTTTCTGCCCCATGCTGGCTTATTCAGTAGTTTGTAAAAATGGTTCAGACAAACTTAAGGAACTAAAGGATGATCAGCCACAGTCCTCTGCCTCACATAGAGATTTCTGCTAATTCCCGGGAAGTTTTTACAAATACGGTTAATCATAGCAGGGGTATGTGTGTCTTTTCACCTAAACAGTTCATGAATATGCTTTGAGTTTTCATGATTTTAACGGCTGAATACTGTTCTGTTCAGTGAATGTAGTACAACATGTGTATGTGTGTGTCCTTGTAAAGACCTTGGCATGGAGTTAAATGTGGGTCTCAGCCCCAGCCCCACCCCTGACCTTTTACTGGCTACTTCAGTTAGTTCTCTGCACGTCAGCTTCCTCCCCTAAAAATCTGGGATGATAATGTAATTGTAAAACTTAAATAAGATACCGTATATAATGTCTGATGCATGCAAAACGTTTGATGTATTTTACTTGTAGGTACTATTTATTTATTGATTCAACTTTCATTGAAAAGTGAAAACAGTTTGGTAGTTGCTGACAGTGAACATCTGTGAGTATATGTGCTGTACTTTAAAAAAAATCTGTTGGATTGTTTCTTTGGGAAAAGTTCCCCAAAGTGGGTGTAGCTAAGGAATAAGAAACGCTAAGCACAGTTTTGACCTGGCAGAAATGAAAGACCTAAGCCTGGATTTAATCTTGCTTGTCAGTAGTTGGGACTAGTTGGAGCTCTGGGTTAAGAAGGATTCTGAACTCACTGGGAAAAGGGCATGATTGATTGGTGATGTCTGCCATGGATACAGGAGGGGAGAGGGGAGTATGTGTCCTTCATTCTTGCCGTCCTCGCTCTAGATAGAGCCATAGTCAGAAATCAGGCAAAGTGAAGTCAGGGCTTCTCTAAATGTCCATGGTCAGGAAAGCAGGGATCAGATTCCAGGCAGCTCCCCCAAACACTAAAGAGGTAGGTGGCCCTGCAGGGGTCAGGATTCAAGTCATATGGGTGACTGCCCCTATTTGGTTTTGGGCCAAACCTACCCCCCAGCATGCCTTAGCACACCATGCATTCCTGCTCTCCCTCTGTGTTAGATGGTTACCCCGTGGCCACCTGAAATGCAACCACAGGCCTCTCCGTTGTCCTTTGTTCGCTTCTTAGTGAAGTAGGGTCTCGTCGTTCCTGAACTGTGACAGTGACGTAGGTGCCTTTGTTGCCAAATCTGTCCAACACGAGACCATACCATTTGGATCTGTTTGTTTTTTCCGCTTTTCTGTGATGACTCATACCTATTATAAGAACCTGTTCTTTTTGAGTAAATTACACCTTACTGGAAGGATTTTTTTTTTTTAAAAAACCTTGGTCTTTGAAGCACTTTTGAATGATTGTAGGAGGGAAGGGTAGGGGGCCCAGGAAGGGTTGGCAGCTGAATGCCCAGCAGGTTTGATGCTGTGCATTTTCATCTGGTTCATGTTCCAGCTTCTGTGGACTGATTGCTTTTCTTCAGCAAGTCAGGATCTTGGGTTTATAATTAAATTTCACCCACCTGGGGAAAAGATACATTATTGGGGCCAGCATGTGCCTCGTTTGCCCCTGCTCCGTCTCTCGCAGGTAGGAGAAGAGAATCTCAACCCCATACCTTTTTGCAAGGTTTGGGACAGGTCTGGGCTTGCACACTGCCTTCTTTTTGAAAGCCACGTTCTGATCCCAAAGTTGATTTTTCTGTCCCAGTTTTCTTCATGGCCCCCCTGTGCTCCCGAGGCTTAGATGCAAATCTGTGGGGTCTGGTGGGAAAGGGGCCAGGAGAGCCTGTTGTCCAGCCCTCCTCTTTTACGGAGACAGAAACCGAGACCCAGAGCCATTGACTGCCTCCTTTGGGGCATTTTAGAGCCCCCTGGTTCTCTTTTTCTGTTCTCAGACTCTCAGCGAGACCCCTAAGCATTGGAATTTTGACTTCCCATGTCCTAGGAGAGTGTTTGGGGTTCAGTAAGCATGCGTTTGCTGGAAGACTGGACTGCAGTAGCTTGCACTGTTCTTCACTACAGCAAAGGCCCCACATTGTAGAAACGCGTATTGCTGACATCACAAATATAGCTGCCCAAGACTCCCACTCACATTTTCTCTCCTAGACCTTCCCCACATTCTCTGTGTAGCTTAGTGACCCACCATAGACCTGATGCCCAACAGGTCTCCTCCCTGTCCTGTTGGCTAACCCCGTGCTCATCTTTTGGGTGTGCGGCTAGATTTGCCATCTTATTTCTGCACGGGCAAGGAGATGCCAGCATAACAACCTTGCTTATTCTGAGGAAGTCCCTGGACTTTCCTTCATTAAAAAACAAATGGTGGCATTGGAGAAATCAGTGTGGGGTGACAGAGAGGAGCCAGCAACACCCTGTGCTTTCACCCTGAGTGTTTGAGAAAACTCCTTTCTCTCTGACCTCCCTAAGAATCTTGAGAATGACAGTTCACCTAGGATCCTTTAAAATATTATCTAATCATCCTTGAGCACTTTCTCTGCACCGGGCACACTCATTGACTGTCACGCCCTTTGCACACTGGTCAGATCCTCACCATAGCCACGGGATGTAGGTCCTCTCTTATTGTTGTCGTTTGCAGATGAGAAGAATGAGACCCAGGGTGGCAGGTAAATCCCTCTGGAGGGCCAGGCTGCTGGAGATGCACGTGGACAACTGTCCCTATTTGTTTTTGGCCCAAACCTATTCCCAGTGTGCTTTAGGACTGAAGGTAGGGTTTAAACTCAGGCAGTTGGGAGCCATTTACAAATGAGATGATTTAAAACCAAGGCTAGGGAAATATTTGTGCACTTTTTAAACAGCCTTACAAATAGATTCTTGACTATGTACAGAGCCCCATGTCCTAACTCCAGTCCTTCCCTACAGTTGTCTTGCTCAAAAACAGACTGATGTCTGTCCTACATCATTGACACATGAGCGTATGTGCATTTGAGAAAAGCCACAGGGACACAGTGTGCCCTGAACGTGGCTGGTGTGTATTTCCAACCACCTTATAGTCATTTTTAGCTGGATGGAGCGTCTTCCTTTGAAAAGTCCTGCCGTGGCAGAAAAAGAGAAAGACCCTATCTGGAAGCTATTAGCCAGGGATACAGCATTCCTCTATATGACAAAGAAGATCTTTCTAGGACCACAGGTGACAGTGTCCCCAGACTGGTGCATTTGGCTTAGAATTGTTTGACATTTGGCTCACGCAGTCTTGAGGGTATGGCTGACATGGGAGGGCCAGGCAGTCTGGAGCAGCCCACAGGGTGGGATGAGGAAGAGAAAGGACACAAGAGAGATCAAGACCTGCCCACTGGGCCCCTGCCCTGAGGCTGCTGTGTGTCCTGGGATGAATTGCTCTCCCTGTCTGGGCCTCTTGCTGCTTCTGTAATAAATGAGAGGGTGAAGGTCAGGGATTCAAACGCTCTTTTCTTTTAGCTCCATCCTCCCCAGCCCCGCCCGCCCCCGCCTTTTTTTGGTTGGTATTAACAAAGGTTAAATTTACATAGAGGACAATGCACAATCTTAGGTTTACAGCTTGATAAGTTCTTGAATTTAAAACATTTGATTTTTGTACACACCTGTGAAACCACCACCCAGGTCAAGACCTGGATTCCTTCCAGCCCCTGGGAGGCTCCCCCTCCCACTCAGATCACCTCTAATGTTTTACGATGAAGGATTCTCCTTCACTGTGAAGAGCATTCTTTCAGACTCTCTCCTGTTGTGTCTAGACCTGTGTGTGGCTGCTGAGCACTTGAGTTTTGACTTGTCCTATGGCTATGTGTGGTACGTATACAACATACATTGGCTTTCGAAGACCTGATGTGGAAGAAAGAATGTAGAAGTTATCATTAATGCTTCTGAGCTGGACTTTGGGTGTCTCAGACCATTGGGAGACTTTTTTAGAGTCCACATCCTGAGGGGAAGAGTCGACTCACCTTTGAAGCCTGTGGGAGTGCATGAACATGGTGGGTGTGGGGAGGCCTGCTGGAACTGCCTCCACGAGGCCATCACCCACCTCCTGCTTGCCCTTTTGGGCCTCTGAGGGGTGGGTGCGGGGCCCCATAGTGAGAGTGGGTGAGATTGCTTTTCTTTCTTTCTTTTTTTTAATCTACAATGTCCAATTTTTAATTAAAATGTATTAAACATGAATAGAAACAAGAAACTATGAGCTGTACTTGGGGAAAATGAAGTTAATAGAATCAATTATGAGAGGATACATATGCCAGATTTAACAAAAATTTAAAAGCAGATATGAATGTTTAAAAAGTTAAGGAAAGATGTTCAAATAATTCAAGGCAAATACATGAAAAATGAGTGAACAAAGAGGGAATGACATCACAGAAAAGAAAACACAACAGGAATCAAATAGAAATTCTAAAGTTGAAAAGTATCATAATTGAATTAAAAATTCACAAGATGAGCTCAGCAGCAAATGTGAGATGGGAGAGGGAATAATCAGTGAACATGAAGATAGGTCAATAGAAATTTTCCAATCCAAAGAACAGAAAGACAAAAAAATAAGCCTAAGGGAAGTGAAAATTCCTCAGAGATCTGAGGGACAATAATACAAGTTCCAACATAGATGTAATTGGAGTTCCAGAATAAGAAAGAAGAAAGAGGTAGAAAAAAATATTTGAAAAAAACAATGTCTGAAATCTTCCCAAATTTAGTGAAAAACATTCACTTGAGATAGCTTTTCTAAGTACTTTTATTTGATAGAAGGATTTTTTTTTTTTTGCTAATCTTTTGGTTGTAAAGTTGTCTGTGTATAGCATGGGGTTTGGGTTGCTTTTTTTTGTAGTTTGAGACTTAGCCTTTTATTTTTAAGGTAATTTTGTTCGTTAACATTTATTGTTACATTTTTACTAGATTCTGCTATCCTGTTTTGTTCTTTATTTTGGCCATAATTTGATTTCCCATATATTCGAGGTTTTAGGTTGGACTGTGCACAGCTCCAGGTAGAATTTCACTGTAGATTTCTTAGCCCTTATCAAACTTCTTCTTAATCTAAATCTTCTAATGGCTAACTGACACAAACAGGAGTGTTCTTATTGCTTTAGATTGCCATGTATAGCAGAGGACTTTGGACTTCTTCTGAAGGCACCTTGAGCTGTTGGCTTCCTCCTCCTGGGTCTGCACTCAACTCTGCCCCTCCCCTCCCCTCCCCTGTGCCTCAGGGTTAAGAAACTCTCTTGGTTCTCCTTTTTAGCTCCTGTATCCAGCTTGTGTTCACTTGTCCTGATGACATACACAGACACTGAGCAGCACAGTATGGTGGAATGGGAATAGAAAGGATGTTTAGTCATTTTGGGCTGGTTGCACAATCTCTCCAAGGCTAAAGGGTGGGTGTTCTTATAAAAAAAAGAGCTAATATACTGAAGGAGAATTAAGTGAGAAAATGTGTGAGGCAGCGCCTGGCACCTACTAGTTGATTGATAAATATTAACCTCGCCCTTCCCTTGCCCTTTTCATGTTCTCAGTGGCTTGACATGGCACATGGTTTGTGTTTATACTGTAAAAACGTGACCTTGAGTGTTCTCCTGGTTTAGTCCTTCTTCTTGGTGGTATGGTGACTTTTTTTCTTCTGAGAAATTTAACAACTATATTTTTCTTTGAAACATGCTTAATTAAATCCTTTTTTTTAATATTTGTGTTGTTTTTAATTGAAGTGAAACTCACATAACATAAAATTAACCATTTTAAAGTATACAATTCAGTGGCATTTAGTACATTCACAATGTTGTGCAACCACCACCTCTATCCAGTTCATTTTCATCAGCCCCCCCAAACCCCAGATCCATTAATAGTTCACTCCCTATTCCCCCTCCAACCCCTAATCTTTCTGTCTCTATGGATTTTCCTTTTTTTGGACATTTTCTATAAATGGAATTATACAATATGTTCTTTCACATCTGGCTTCTTTCATCTAGCAAAATGATTTTGAGGTTCATCCATGTTGTAGTGTGAGTCATTCCTTTTCGTGGCTAAATAATATTCCTTTGTGTGAATAGATCATATTTTGCTTATCCATTCTTCTATTGGACATTTAGATTGTTTCCGCTCTTTAGCTCTTGTGAATAATGCTGCTAGAAACATTCATGTAGAAGTGTTTGTGTAGATGTGTGCTTTCACTTTTCTTGGATAGTTCTCTCTAAGAGTAGATTACTGGGTCATATTAGAGAGTTTTAAGAATTAAGTTTGCCAATGTGTTGTATACGAGGGGCTTAATAAATGGTCATTGTTTACATTATTTCCTGTTGGACTGTTTTTATGTGGTTGATTTTTCTGAACTTCAGACTCGTTATTTGTATTTTGGTAAATCTCTCTGTATTCCTATCTGTCACCATCCTGACATTTTTCATTGTTTATTGAAGTCTTATGATCCACATATTAAAGTAACTTGATTCCTAGTGGCTCAGAGTTATCTGATAAGCCAGATCACCTGCCACAAGTATTTACTGAGTGCCTCATGTGTGCCAGGCCTATGGGATTCTGTGCTTGAAACTTGTGCACCCCAAGAGGGGACAGTGGCTGCATTTACTTTATTATTATAGCCCCATAGCATGGCATGGTGTTTATTGAATGAATGCAAACAGACCTCCTGCCCTCAAGGATCTGCCCAGGGTGGGAGAGCTTAGTACCTACTTTGTGTGTTCAGTGCCCAGGCTGATTACTCAGATCTGGGACCAGAAGCCTCGTGCTGTTAGGGACCAGAGATGCCTGGATCTGTTAATATGGGAGCCAGTCTCGTTTCTCTTCCCAACTCCACGTACAGGGATGTCATGTTGGTAGCGTGAACTCAACCACTGTGGGAATATTTACACCACGGAAATGGACAAAAGCTACAAATCAGGGCTTCTTCCTTTTTTCTCTATTTTGATTTGGAGAACTGGTGTTCAACATTTACTGGCACACCAGCCTGCCTTTCCAACCTCATCTCCTATTTTTCACCTGATGAGATGCTTTTTCGCTGAGGAGGAAACTGAGGCACAGAGAGTTGAAGGAATTTGCCCAAGGTAACACAGCCAGACAAGGACAGAGCCAGAATGCAAACCCACATCTGACCTTGGCCCATCTCCATGGTCTTGGAACTACATAGTACCTTGACTACTCGTTTTCTGATCTCTAGTCATGATTTTTGGGGTTTTGTTTGTTTGTTTGTTTTTTTCTGTCACCAAATTTTGTTTTGAACATTTCTTAGTATTTAAGGTGCCAAGACTTCCTGGTATGGTACCCGAGCAGTGGTTAGACCTCGTCCCTTCTTACCATGAACTTTGTGTTTCTGTTTTGGTTCCTGCAGAATTTCGCTAAAGAGTTTGTGATCAGCGATCGGAAGGAGCTAGAGGAAGATTTCATCAAGAGCGAGCTCAAGAAGGCCGGGGGAGCCAATTACGACGCCCAGACAGAGTAACCCCAGCCCTCCCCCTACCCCTTGCCAAAGTCATCTGCCTGCTCCCTGGGGGAGGGGACCTCGGCCTCAGCTACCAGCCCACCAGCCCACCTGGGAGAGGAGACGCAGTGAGAGGCGACGCCCGCCACCCTGTCTGCGACCCAGCTAGCTCCCCTTCCCTGCTTCCATCCTGAGCCCTCTTATAGCCTGTCTTGCGAAGCTCATGGAACATCTTTCTTTTATCTTTTTCTTTTATTCCCCCTCTTTCTTGTTCTGAAGAAAAATCATTTTGATGCCAAGGTGATGCACGTCGTCAGATGTGAGGCGCCTCCTGCGGTGACCCCCTTTCCTGGCGTTGCTCTTAGCCTGCCTGGCCTCCCCCACCATGACCTCACATTGCTTCTGGAGCCTGGGCCAGTGCCGCCGCCTTGGTTTTCTCCGGGGCTCGCACCCGCTTACCGCCGAGGGGGCACCTGTGCCAGGAGCCGTGCTGTCGGCGGCCGCCCCCCTGAGCACACACGTTCATCTCATCTGTCAGGCTCGCACCTCCTAGAATGTGCTCCAGGTCCCACCCACCCCATTCAGAGTTGCCTAAGCTATGTATCTGACAGAGATGGTGCTCGGTGGCAAGGAGTTTAGGCCTGACTCAGACGGAAGGAGAAGAGAGAAAAACTTGCCTTAAGAGTTGCCTGGCATTAGCTGTGCCCTATGGCCTGTAAGGGCCCATTCCCACCCTTTTGATTGAAATCTCATTATGGCATTGGAGTTGGGGTGGCGGGGAAGGTCTGAGTCCAGATGTGTCAGGCGGAGTCTTTCAGGGTTAACTTCAGAGGCTCCCAAAGTGACAAGGACTTTAGGGACAGAGGCCCGGGGTGCGGAATGGGGATTTAGATAGAACTGAGAACTGATTCCTGACTTTCGGAACGGTCCTCTGCCAGCAGCAAGGACAGCACGGACCAGAGGGCCTGCTCTGCCACCTTAGCTGTGTGTGCAGCGGAGCCCCAGCCTCAGGGGGACCAGAACACCTGTGGTTTTAATCCTCTGTCTGCACCACACATTCAAAAGGATTTTTTTTTTTCAAAGAAAGATGAGATTGGCTTGGTTCTTCATGAGCGTATTTTATATTGTTCTTTTTCTTTTTTTCCTTGCTCATTTCATTTGGGGGGGAGGAAATCTGTGCTGTATTGGGGTTGTGAAGAACATCTGCACTCAATCGGTTTACAGAAATAAATGTTTTTTTTGTTTTTGTTTTTCAAAAAAGAAGTTTGTCTGATCTGCTTTGTAAAGCTTCTTTCTTCACTGTGAAAACGAAGGCCATTGCCATCTTTAGATTTAATAGGTAGTTATGGAGCTACCGGGGGGCTAGGCACATTCATACTGAAAATCTTACTTAATTTTTAACCCACCTTAAGAAATAGGTGCTGTTTGTGTCTTCATTTTCTGGAAACTGAGGCTCAGAGAGACTCCGTGATCCCTCTCAGGTCACCCAGCGAAAAGAGGCAGAGCTGGGTTTTGACCGTCCATCTCCTGATCCCCCTGCCCCTGGCTGGTGAGAGGAGTGGAAAGGCCCTAGATTTGAGAGAGTGACGTGACAGCAGGATTGTGGTATTTCCTGAGTGGCCAGAGGCCTCCCGTCTGTCTTTTCAGGAAAAGCTGAGAGAACGCACCCTCCTCCGCTGGGCTGTGACCTCCTTTCTGAGCTTGTCCTAGAGCTTAAACACTGGACTTCCCGTGCACCAGTCCCAGTGGGAGGTCACAGTCAGGCCGGAGGAGTTGCAGACACACAGACAGCTGGGTTTGGAGGACCTGAGGGTGAGGTGGCCAGCGTGTGGGGACTGGGCAGAAACCAGAGTCGGAGCAGGAAGGAATCCTGCCAGGTGTGGGCAAGGCTACGATGACGCTCCCCTACAACAGCACCGGGCGGAAGACCAACCCGCGGCCCGTGTCGGCCACATCTGTTCTAACCCCTGCTCCTCTGCTCGTAGCTATGTGTCTTTAGGCAAGTTAGTTAACCTCTCTGGGCCTCAGTGTCCTCATCTGCAAAATGAACAGCAATATCACCTACTGTCATAGGTGGGACGACTTAAGGAACAGCATGATTCTAACATGTCTGGTAGGGGCTCAAGTCTCATATATCATGCCTGCCTCCAGGTCTTGTTAGCTCTGGGTACCCCAGTTTATTCCTATACCTAGAACAGAGGGAGCCAAACTGGGTCTCTGACTTCCTGGCCTATGGGCTTTTGGGTCTGGTCAGAGAAATTGGGACAATGACACATGAGGTTAAGACCCCCTCCGGAAGAAAAGCCAGGTCCTTGAGAGAAAATTTCAAAGGGACTAGGCCTGGTTAGAGGCATCACGGAGGGCTTCCCTGAGGAGATGACACATGAGACCTGAAGGAGAGGAGTAAAGCAGGCAAAGTGGGTGGAGGGACAAGGGGACCCCTGCTTCATGGGGATGTTTGTTGAGGGGAAGAGCCAAGGAGATGGAACTGGGTTTGCATGTCAAGGAGCTTGGTTTTTACAGAAAGCTACAGCTCGGCTTTGCTAGGACTTCACAGGGCATCTAATGGGATCATGAGGTCTTCGTGGGGCAGAGAGAGGCCTTGCCTTCATCTTTTTATCCCTTTATGTACCTCCTAGGTGTCTGGCAACATTGCCTGGAGCCCTCCACCCATTCCTGTCTCTGCCCAAGGCCCAGTCCCCCGGAACTGGCTGCTATCAGGGCCTGGCAGGGGTTGGGGAGGGAGCTCTGGGTATTTGAGACTCCTTGCTTAGATCCTCTGAATTACCTTTGTCATTGGTCATTCCAACAGCTGTTTTCAAATTACCCAAAAACCAATGGTGTGAAACCACCACCGTTTTATTTTTGCCCTTCATTTTGTGGGATAGGAATTTGGGCAGGGCTCTGCTGTGCAGCTCTCCCTCGCAGAGGTGTCTCGGTTGCGTTCGGATGGACTGGGCTACACGTCCACGCTGGCCCTCTCACGTGGCTGGCAGCTAGTGCTGCGGTCATCTGGGAGGTCAGCTGGGCTGTGGATCGAGCACCCGACGTGACCTCTCCTGCACGACAGTGTTAGGGTTGTGGACTTCCTGTATGCAGCTGGCTTCCCCTAGAGCAAACATCCCAGAAGACAAGGGAGAGGCTGCATGGCCTTTTCTGACCAACCCTCAGAAGTCACATGGCAGCATTTCCACAGCACTCTAGGGGCAAGTGACCTTGAGCCCCCAGAGTCAAGGGGAGGGGACATTGATCCCCCACCTCCCAATGAGAGGAGTCCCAAGACACATTACCTTTTCAAAGCACTACCTGCTGTGACCAGGCACTGTGCTAGGCCTGGGGGATCCTCTTGCCCCAGGGAACTTGCAAGGGAGTGGGGGTGGGGCAGAGGAGATCTACAGTAAAACAAGCCAATAATTGCAGGGAGTATTCCTGGGTCCTTGGGGAGGTGGCTGCTCCTAGTGGAGGGATCCCTGGGGAGGCTTCTGTTTCTCAACTTTGCCTGGTTCTCCCGCTGCGTGTTTCCTCCCCAGGGGGCTGTCTGAGGTTGGTAAGGGTGGGGCCCAGCTCCAGGTGCTGTCCTAGTAGGGAAAGGCCTCCTGCTGCCCTCACCCCCAGGATGAGTTGTCCTCAAGACAGTTTCCCTGTTGCTTCCTGTTCCCCATTTCTCATTGAGCCACAGAAAGGTAAAAACAAGAACCAAAAAAGGTTAACTGCAAGGAGATGACTCATAAGGGACAGGTGACAGTTCAACCTGTAGGTCGAGTCAGGTCAGAGGTGGCCAGCCGAGTGGGCTGAGCCTCAGTTTCCTCCTCTGTAAACAATGGGCCATGATAACAGTACTTGCCTGTCTTAGTCCATTGGGCTGCTGTCACAAAAAAAACATACATAGACTAGATGACTTACAAACAGCAGAAATTTATTTCTTATAGTTCCGGAGGCTGGACGTCTGAGATCAGGGTGTCAATATGGTCCGGAGCAGGGCCTCTCCCGGGTCACAACCTTCTCATTGTATCTTCACATGGAAGGGACAAGGGAGCTCCCCGTAGGGTCTCTTTCATACCGGCACTAATCCTACTCAGGAGGGCTCCACCCTCATGACCTGATCAGCCCCTCCTAATGCTATTGCGTTGAGGGGTTAGGATTTCAACATGTGTATTTGGGGCGATGTACAGATTCAGACCACAGCCTTACCTCATGTATTTATATGAGGACTAAACGAGGAGAACTGTGAAACTGCTTAGCACAATATCATCTTGATATTATGATGGCTGCTCTCTGTATAGTCCTGGGAGACCACCCTTGTTCTGGCGAAGGGCTGGGCCATGAGCACCTCTCGCATAACACCAAGGTTGTGACAAAGCATTCGGATCCTGGACCCCTGCTTGTCAGCACCACTGCCCACAGGCCTCCCAGGATAGCTCTGGTTTTGGCACTCAGCATGTTGAGAATACAGACGCCTCTGGGATGTTTTTTCCCAGAGCAGGCTGACCCCTGAATGAGACCCAGAAGGGGCTTTCATAACCCCTGGTGGAGTGGAAGGGCTGGTGCTGGGGGTCAAACACAGGGTGAAAAGGAAGAGTTCAAATCCCAGCTCCTCCACTAACTGGCTGTGTGACCTCTCTGAGGAGTCGCCAGGGTAAATCACGAGGCCAGGCTGCAGTTCAGTGGGGCAGGCATGGACCACCAAGTGTCTGTGAGCAGAAATACAGTCTGCCCCACACCTACAAAGTGACTGGGATTTGAAGCCAGGCATTCTGTGAGTAGATTTGGGTCATCACGTACCACCCCCACACATACACCAGCAAAAAAAAACCCCCAACCAACCAAACAAACAAAAACGCTGGGGGCACTTCCAGCCTCAGAGGACAGAATAAGAAATGAGGCTTAGGTGTTTAGACTGTAGGACGCCACAAAGGGTCGAGTAGAGGAAGCCTGTCTTGTCTGCTCTCGCTGCTGACCGGATGGGTAATTAGTGTTCCTGTAAACTTAACCATCAACCCGCCATTGCTTTTAGGTCTCACATTCTTCCCAGCTTGGAGCAACCTGGGAGTCAGGCAGTCTGGGGGGCTGCGACCATCAGTTTTTGGTTTGAATGTAAATTCTGAAGTCATGATACTAAGAGGAAAACATTTTTAGAACTGTTTATTTTTTTAAGATTACGCTTTAATTTTGAGCTTCTTGTTGCCCCATCAGAAAAGTTCATCCTGAATTTAGAAGAGAATCTTACTCCCCAAACGGCAGCTCTGCAGTAGCCCTTTGCTATGGACGGTCCTGCGGTCCAGGTTAAACTTCCCAACCGGGGCTTGGGGGACCCATGTTTGTCTCTCCAGCTAGGACTCTGTCCACTTCTCTCCTTGGGCCCCTGATCCTCCCTTCACTTTCCTGAAGGCCCCACTCCCCGCTCCAGAGAGACTAGTCTCTGCTCCCTCACTAGCCAGACTTCAACAAGACGTGCGTCCCCCATTGGCTCGTCCCCACCAGTTCCCGTGTCTGACTTCACCCCTGAGAATAGACAGAGCCGCGGACGGCCTGCACAGGCAGGGCAGACTGTGATTCTTCCGATAAGTCCCAAAGCACAAAGGTGATGTAAAGGGCAACGTGCAAAATGATTGTGATTCCAGAATGAGCACCGGAGCCAAATTTCCAGACGAAATAATAGGAACATATATCCCTGAGCAAAATGACGTCCAATGTTACGAGAAAGAGTGGTGGAACCCGCAGAGGGAGAGAAGGAGGGGAAGATAGTGTCCAGCTGTGCTTGTTGGTTTATTTTTAAAAGAACTGAAGGAGATACATACCATAAAATGTAGGCATTTGTGTCACGGGCAGGTGGGAATGTGTGAGATTGTTTCCTGTTTTCCTGTTGGTTTAGAATACAGGAGTTTAGAGATTGTTTTTGAAACAGGCAAACAAAAGAATTCATAGCACACCCAGCAACTGCAGGGAGGAAGGTCAGTCAGAGGGCTCACCTGGAGCTGGTGACCCTGAAACAGAGCTGAGGAAAAGGCGTCAGTTCTTGTGCAGGTCTAACTAGATGGGTTTTGCAGGCTGCCTCCCTCAAGACCCGGGGACACCCACTGCCCAGACCCCCCGTGTCCCTGTACCCCATCTCCTCAGCCTCCGCAGAAGCCTTCCACCCGGGTGCTTGCTGCTTCTGGCATCTGCCAGCTCCTCCAGCCCCTGGCACAGCGCCTGGCAATAGTAGCCCAATTAATGCTCACTTAAATGGATGCCACGTAAGTGGGCTACTCCACAAAGAAGTGCCCTGCTTCTCAAAGGGTGTCCCCAGACATCACAGCAAAACCACGTGGCGTGTTAGCTAACGTGCAGATTCCCAGGCCCCACCCCAGACCCACTGAGTGACTACCTTAGGGGAGCATCCCAGCATCTTCATTTTCAGCAAGTTTACCAAGAAATTCTTTTTTTTTTCCCTCAGAATTTTGTGGTTTTATTAAAACACACAATTTTCACACGAGCTGTCTATGCATTTTCTTCCCCGCGCTGCCCGGCATTGGGGTTGATGGCCGGCTGGGCTGCTCTTTCCACAGTGGCTTTGTGGTTCCTTGAGGAGACGTCGTGAGCGGTCTTTGCACGGTAAGATTTGTTGCACATCAGCAGCATTTCAAGCTCCTTGACGCTGTGGACCAAGAACTTCCAGAAGCCACCACCTTGTTTTCCTGTTACTCCCATAACCCATACTGGGCATCGCAGTCTGGCCCTTGAATCTGCTGTGCACCCTACTATCACTGCTTCTGGGTTTCTGTCAGTTATATGCTTGATTTTAACATATGCATGTGACTGGTGCTGAATGAACTTCTGGGTCCTCTTTTTGATGATCTTGAGCTTCATGCAGGGTCTGAGGGCACCCATGATACCGAGTGGGAGATGGGTGCCACCTACCTCCGTAGGCAGTGCTGAAGAAGAGCAAGAAATTCTTCGATATTCTAGTAAAAAGTTCTTTCCAAAAAATGATGGTTCTTAATGTGGCTGGTGTGAAACTGCATTAGCGTCTCCGGGGAACTTGGGGAAAGGCACATGCCACAAGCCCTGTCCCTCGCCCAGGAGTCTGACACTCTGTGGGTGGGCTGGAAGTCTGCATTTAAACATGATCTCATGTTGGAGTTTGGGAACCACTAATTTTGACCACAACCCCACTCTCCCTTTGCTTTGGTCAGAAAAGAAAGCTTGATTCCATTTTAGGAAAACTTTTGAAATGCACTTAAATTTTTCTTCATTTTATAAGTATTATTTGCCATCATAAAAATAATTAGAAAACAGAGATAAAGAAGAGGAAGATACAAATGACCTGATACTCTACATCTCAGAGGTAACTATTGTCACATTTGGGGGTGTAGCCTTCCAGACTTTTTAACACAGCCTATGCAATTTTATTTTCAAAAATCGAGATTATGTTCTGTTCATGTTTTTGTAACTTGCTCTTTCCACTTATCAATGTATAGTGAACACTTCTTCACATCAATGAATAACTATGCTAACAATCATTTTTTGGTGGCTTATACCAGGTGGTTGTACAACCATTAATTTAACCAAACCTCTATGGCCAGATATTTAGAGGAATTGGCGAGCTGGTGACTCACAAGCCAGATCTGACCCCCCAATGTGGTTGGACTGCATATACATAGCTGCATAGTTTGCCAATGCACAACTGCAGGGGCCCTTGTTTACTTGAACTTACATGAGACTGGTGAGGCCAGAGTTGTACAGTGCACAACTTGCACAACAGTACTAAGAAGCCCCGCCCCCAATTTTGAATTGGCTGCTCGTGTTTAGAAATGGAAAAACCCGGCTCTCAACTTTTTCTTGACAAATTTGAAGATTCTATAGCACTTGGATTGCACTCCCGCCGGGCAGGGAGGGTCTTGGACTGAGTTATGTATGACTGCTCCCACAAGTTGTGGGGGCGTGCACTCTCCAGGGCTCTCCCACCCCCCAGCTCTCCAGTTAATCCTCCTGCCATCATCCTTTTACATGAACTGAACTCCTTTAGGATAACGTCTGATTCCTACAAGCATTTGTTTGCCACTCCTGGATGATATTGGCTGGATGAAGGAAGGAAGGAATGAATCACTCCTCAAAGTCACAATAGCCTGGAGACAGAGGATGTTTCCTCTATTTCATTTAAATAGCTCAGATGGGGAGTTGCTATGGCAACTGTTGGACCATATTGTAGATTGCTTCCGGGATGATCAGAGTATCTTCCAAGAAACAGCACCCCTCCCCCACCACTCACCAACCCCATGGGTAGTCACTATCAGGATGGATGTGGTTGTTTAGCCGGGTAAGTAGGCATGCTTTTAGAATAGAATATTAGTTCTAAAAGGGAGCACATGGGCCATTTAATGCTGTAGACTCCGTTTTCTCCCCCACAGAAGATTCCTTTTATTTTTTACCTCTCCCCATGCATTCCACATTTTGGGAAAATTGTCTGCCTAACAGTCTACATTTAGGGAAGCACAGATTTGTTTTCTCATTTAAAAAGAAAATCAAAGATGAGTAGTGGTAGCCAGTGTCATATCATGCTTAAGGAAATGGGTTCCAATTCTGGCCCTGCCATTCACTTGCTGTGTGACCTTGGGGAAGTTACAAAACCCCTCTGAGCCTCAGTTTTATCCTCCTTTAAATAATAACAACAACAATGCCCATTGTATAAGGTTGCTGCGAAATATCCAATTCATGGTCATGCACCAAGCATGAAGCACGCACTCAGCCCAGTGCTTGGCTAAGAATGGACATCACTCAATTCAGAATGGCCATTAAAAGTTTGATTATCAATCTGAGTCAGAGTGTGAGCTTAGCAAGTTAGTCTGTGTACCCACACTGAGGCGAAACCCCTCATCACTATGTTTAAAGACCACTGGGGTCATTTAGGAAAGGAAGTCTGGGGCACGTCATGGCACTTCTTGCCACTGGGACTATGAACATGTTGTTGGGCCCCAGGGCTGGGTTCTGCCCTGTCTCCTCGACCCTGTCTGGGTCTTTGGCCGCCTGTGCCACAGTTCTTTTTCCTGGGTCATGACCCCTGGTGCTCAGTGTTCATTCTCACCTCCTTTTGGCACAGTCAAAGCTGAAATATTAAAAGTGAATTCCCCAAACTCTCTCAGAGCTAGGGTCCTGGGCGCGAATGTGGTTATGTCAATTGGATGTATTCACGTGAGGTCTGGAAGTCAGGGGAGAGGCAGAGGCCGATCTCTGTTGTCAGGACGCTGGCACCCAGTCTCCAGCTTTGTGGGTGTCCAGAGCAGGTGCTCTGATTCCTGGGTTTCAACTCTCAGGGTATGTTCTTGACTCAACCATTGGCTTGGGACCTTTCTGATTCTCTGCCCTCTTGGTTGGCAGCTCCCTGTTGGGTCAGTTTGGCAGTATCTGGGGCTCGTTACCAAAGCTGAGCCTGGAGCTGCTCCTGCCCCAGCCATCGGGGTTGTAAGCACCTCATACCTTGTATTGAATTGCCTCCTGCCGGAAATACGTAGATTGTTTCTGCATTGAGCCTGACCCATGCCACCTCCTTGGGTCCCCATCCCTGCTGGCCACCTGCTACGTGTGCCCTAACCTCCCATCACCAGCTAGGGCTTGACTCTCAGCCTGATTCCCATCTCAGGGGCTGCCGCTCACCTCCAGTATAGAACCCACTTCAGACTGTGGCCTGCTGCATGGCGACATTTGGGCCCCTCCTGGAGAAAAAGCTGGTGCCAGAGTGCGCTTCTAGGTTCACATGACACTCTGGTTCCCGGATCTCTCAGCTGTATAATAAATAAGGCCAAGAGTCACTAAGGAATATTTCAAAATGACAAATAACAAACCTGCCTTGAAAATGACTCCCAGTGTCATTACATTAAAAGGCCTGTCAGGGCAGACCCGTTTCCCTTTACGTGCCTTAAAAATGTCGTCGTTTAACTCGTGGTTAAATGGTGAGCTTTTACTTACTAATGTAAATCTTTTTAAACTATAAAAGTAGTAGATGGTCAATGCGGGGTGAGCACCCCCACCCCGTGTGACGTGAACCGTGTCCTAGGCGGGGGTTGTTCTGGTGGACTTAGGAGCACATGGAGTGGGTGCTGTGGGGGGGCTGTGACCTTCCCAGCCTGGTGAATTGTGCTAAGGTGGCTTCGGGGCTGTGGGTATTACTGGGCTGAGAGAAACAGGGAGAGAGAAGCCCTTAACCCAAGGCCCCAACTTTGGGGGCAGGCTGGGAGCACACCAGCTGTCAATGAGGGCCCCACTGGGGTGCAGGCAGCCTTTCCTAGGGCTACGTGTCTTGCAGGAGGTGGGGCGGGGGATGGAGGCAATGCTGACTCTAACAAGACTTCGGGGGACTTAAAACCTGGGTCCTGCTTGGAAGTTTTTCTCAAAGGCTCCTCTTGGCGACAGCCATTAGCCCAAAGGTCTGCAGTCACAATAACTTAGGATCTCAAGTTTCATTTCTGTGTGAGAAGGCATTAGCTCTGGGCCTCCGGTGGAGCCCACAGCCTTAAAGCCTCTGTGCTGAGAGGAGAAATTGGCCGAGTAGTTTGTGGGGTCAGGGGGGAGCTTCCATTTTGAGGGAGGGTCTGCTATGTGACAAGCACACATGGGTCTCACCTATGACAGATGCCATGTTGAACCATTCTACAGATGAGGCCACTGAGGCTCAGCATGGAGAAGCTACTTGCCTAAGATCACAAAGCTAGGAAGTGGCAGAGCTGGGGTTTGAACCCAGGTCTGCTGGCTCAAAAGTCCATGCTTATCTCTTCTTTTCCCTTCCTCCCTTCCTTCTTTTCTTCCTCCCATTTTTCCATCTATCTTCCTTCTCTTTCCCTCTCCCCCCTCCTCCTCCCCCTTTCTTCTTCCTTTCCTCCTCCCTCCTTCTGTCCCTCTGGAAGATGGAGGAGGCAGCGTGCAGCCACCCAGGGCCCTGGCCCTGACCGCTGGACCTCTCTGCCCCTTAGGGCCCCTTTGTTCCTTCATAGGAGCATCTCAGGCTGCAGCGACATGATTTAGTCCTGGGGGTGCTCGCCCACCCTCTGCCTCCTTGTCCGATGCCGCCGCCACCTGCTCCCTTCGCTTCTCTATTCCTAGCACCTGGGAGGGCACCTGGGCCCTGGTGGGCACTCCGTAAATGGGGGCTACTGTCCTTGTCCTAAAATATTGGCAGTGTGACAAGGACTGGGAGGGAATGTGGGAAAATTTTCAAATCTTAAATTGATTAGGCCTTGCCACATGAAAACGGGGGTGGGGGGAGACTGAGATAGATTGTGACTTCGTTAGTTATTCGTACTGAAGTAAAAAGAATACTTACTAAACCTGAGAGGGTGGGGGGTGGGCAAGGGCACCGGGTCGGGAAGAAGATGCAGCACATGCTTGTAAGAAATGTTCCCCCTTGGGGCCCCTGGCAGGGACAACCCACTCTTGGGGCCCCTGGCAGGGGTCACTGACTCTTGAGGACCCCCGGCAATGATGACTTACATCAGCACTCCTCAAACTCTCTGGGAGCCCCTGGGATCCACCATAAGGACAGGACAACACAGGTTTTGAATTATTCATGGTTCACACTTTACTGCAGTTAAAGGAATAAAACTGATCCCAGAGGCCATTTTTTTCATGGCATCCTAGGGTTCCACTCTGAAGCGCTGTTTCTGGGCTCTGGTTTCAAGGTTTCCGATTTCAAATCTGGGATGACCTTATGGCCACTTTGCCTTCGGGTGCCAGGTGTTGGCGCAGCCCATCGTGGCCGAGCGAGGCGTCCCCATCTGCTGGGTAAGGAGCCCCGGCTGGGAACGGCGGGCCAGGCTGTCTGCATGCGGCTGTGCAACCGGAAGTGGTGGAACTGGCCCTTGCAAGCTCTCCATCTGACCCCAAACCCGTGCTTTCTCACTTGGAATCGTGTTCCCTTCACCCAGGGGGCTTCTGAGAATCAGCAAACCCCACCAAAAAAGAAAAGTCAGAATGCCAAAGGCGTTAGAGCAACCCCGGGAGATCACTAGAGACAAGGTCCCTGGGGACCTGGCTCTGCATCTGGCTCTGGGTGGGGCAAGCTGTGTGGCCCTGGGGCTGCCCCCCTGCTTCTCTGGCTCTCAGTGTCCCCCAGGCTTAGGTCGATCTTCCCAAAAAGTGACAGACAGATGGGAGACTGGCGATTTGTGCTGTGACTTCAGGGCGCACAGAGGACAGTCATTATGTTAGTTGCTACGTATACTAATTCTTGGGCTGTATTAAAACAGACAACGACAGAAAGCTAACCCTTCCATCAGCAGTTCTGATGCTGGAGCACATGCCGAGACTCTGCATTTCTAGCAAGGCCCCCGGTGATGCTGATGCTGCTGGTCTGGGGACCCCACTTTGAGAACCACCAATGAACTTCATATTCATAGGTGCTATGGGTTCAATGGTGTGCTGGAGCCAGCTATTACTGGGTCACAGGAGTCAACCGTGCTCATCCCTGCCCCGCTCCATGTTTGGTGACCTCACAAGCTTGAAATCAGCCACAATGGGTGTATTTACACCCAGGAAATTGACGATTAGCAAATACTGCAAATCAGGGCTCACCTCAGAGGTACTTGTTAAACAGCACACCACTGTCCTGAGTGCTTTTCATGTATGAACTCATTTAATCCTTTCAACCACCCTGCACAGTACACGCTATTGTTATTCCCATTCTACAGATGTGGAAATGGAGGCCCAGGAAGTTTCCGTAACTTGTCCAAGGCACAAAACAGTAGAGAGGACCCAGGCTTTCCACCTTGACAGTCTGGATTCACTGTCTGTGCTGTTAACCACTGAGCCACACAGCTCATCCAAACCCTGATTTCACGAATATCGCCCAGGGTAAGGCTAAGAAAAGAAAGGCCACAGTAGGATGATTTAAAAAATATGAGCTAGACAATAGTACTGGTGTGTAACGGACAACAGAGTTAGCTCAGATGGCAAAGGGCTTTCCTGGGTTTATTTATAAGGGAAAGGAGTGCCCTCCTTTGGAGAAGAGGTCCCCAAACACTTCCACAGTGATAGCAGTTCCAACCAGAGGACAAACAGGGGCTCGTGTCAGGAGAGTAAGGTTCAGTGAGCAGGAGGCTCGGGGATCAACGTGCTCAGACGATGTTTCCGGATGTCTGAGATGGCTTTGACTTTTGAACAGTGAGTGATGCTAGCTCCAACATAACCTAAAATTTGGATTTATGCACAGTTTTTGAAGATCTTATCACTATGTACATAGAGAACTTGGAGACTTTAAAAATCCACCCAATGTAGTGCCTGGACGTGGGAAGGTCTGTCAAGGTGGCTTTGGAATAATGAGGTCTGCAGGATACGCCTCATGCTCTTGGAGTCCTTCTGGCTCTGCCAGTTTGCAAAGACCCAGGCTGTGGGCTTTGCATGGGGGAAAGTCGAGGCAGGACCGTGCCAGTGTTGGATTGTATGCCTCGATGTGCTGGGCATTTCATGGGCCTAATTAACTGGGTACATTACATTACAAGGACTCTGTGCTGACTGAGGCTCAGGGAGACGCAAAACAGAGAAGAAACAGAGAAATTCAGAAGTCCAACTGAGCACGCTCAGGGGGGTTCCCAGGTGGTGTAGTGGCTAGGCTTCGGCACTCTCACCACCGCGATCCCCGCTCAGGGAACCAACCAAAAAACAAAAACAAACACCCCCAAAACACTGAGAACTCTGTGACCTCAAATTCCTGACAAGACCTGCAGATGATGAAGTTTAGGCTGAAATCTGAAGACCGAGAGGCCTTCCCCATGGAAGATCTGGAATGCTTTGTTGAGAACTGTGGTAGCTTGAAGAATGACCTCCTAAGATGTCCAGGTCCTAATCCCTGGAAACTGTCAATGTGATTTTATATGGCCAAAGGGACTTTGTGGGCGAGACTGAGATTTTTGATATGGTAGGAATTATCCCAGATTATCCAGGTGGGCCCTATGTGATCACACTTGTCCTTGTAACTGGGAGGCAGAGGGAGATTTGACTACAGTAGATGTCATGACCAGGGGAGGGAGAGAGGAAGCAGGAAGCAAGGCTTCCCTGTGGCCCCAAGCCAGGGGCTCAGCACACTCACCTCCTCCGTCACGGCCTGCTTCAGCTTCCTCACTTGTTTCATACTCATTGCATTCACACACTCATTCTTGTAAGTAGTGACTGAGCCCATACTCAGTGCTAGGCACCGGGTGGGTGAGAAAACACTGTGTCTGCCCTCAAAGAACACACACTTTCATGGTGCCAAGAGACCAGTTGGGTTTCAGGGGCTGTAAGGGGCCCAGGGGCCACAGGAGCCCAGGGAGGGAGCAGTCAGGGGCTTCAGACAGGAGGCGCTATTTGAGCTAGCCTTGAAAGGTGCATTCATTCATTCATTCAGCGTCAGCCAAATACCTACTGAACGTGCAGGCACTGTTCCGGGTATTGGGGATACACTGGGGTTCCCATTCTCCTGGGGTTTACAGGTTAAGGGATTGAATTGACCAAGTAGGGATGGGGACGTGGGCCAGCTGCGAGCATCTGGGCCAAGAATACTCAGCTGATAAGAGTGAGAACCACCAGGCCAGGGCCAGCCTTAGGGGCAATCACGCCACCTCCTCCCTCCTGGCATTTATTGAGCATCTACTGCATGCTAGGCACCGTGCTTAGTGCTTTTCCTGACTTTCCCATTCAGGACATATATCCATTACTCCGTGATGGTTCCTTGTACATCTGGTGCCCTCTGGACAGCAAGGCCCACACTCCAACACAGATCGTGCTCATTGCGCATTCACGGAGGAGGTTAGTGTCTTCCCTGCGACCCACCCTCCAGTCCTTCCTTACCCTCCCATGTCTCAGGTGTCTGGCCCTCCCCCTTGGAGCACTGGCTCTCAGCTCGTTCCTCCACGGTCAGGTGCCAAGGACGGGTAATAGCAAAGCAGTGCCCTTCTGGGGAAGAGGAATGATAACGGGGATGGGAGGCTTCGTGGTGGAATTGCAGGTATCAGGTAGGGGGGAATATTTTAAGCCTCCCCTTTCTTTGCTCTGGGAAGTCACCCCCATAGAATCGGTGGCAATGAGAATAAAGGTGGTGGAAGTTGTTGAACCTGAGACTTCCTCTTTCCATGTTACCGTGAGTTACTGGCCCACGGGACCCCTGCCTGCATGAGTGGCCCACAGGTCTCCTGGCTCTCAGTAAAGTCACCCTTAGGCTTAGGCCTCACCATGGGGCCAGTGCCTCTTTCTCAGTGGGTCCCAGTTGCTTTAAACGTGAGAGAAAAATCGAGAGCGGCAGGGCTTGAAACCAGGTCCCCTTGTGAGCTATCAAGGAAATGAGAATCCAGAGGGGAAGGACCAGCTGATCTCTGTTCACTGCAGTTGTAATACGAATTCAGCTTTAACCGGAGTGTGACATTTCCCCCTTCCAGCCCAGTGGGACTTAGACTGACCTGTGTGGGATGATGGCCTAAGAGCCTGGAACTCTGAGTCCCAGTCACCCACCTGCCCCCCACATTGCTGTGTGGCTTCAAGCAAGCCACTTCCTCTCTCTGAGTCTCAGCATCCTCACCTCAGAAGTGAGAGCCTGCAGTGCCCTTGGGGGCCAGGGAGGTGGGTGAGGCAGAGCGGGAGGTGGCACCTAGGCTTAGTCAGCCAGGGCCACCAGGGTGCCAGCCCCCCGCCCCCACCACCACTACTACCACGAGGGCTTGGGTTTCCAGAGCTGCTGGTTTTTCAAGAGAAATCAGACTTTGGATTTTTTTTAAGTTAAGATTTTATCATATTCACTTTTGTCTTTTTTTTTTTTTTTTTTTTTTTTTTTTTTTTCGGTATGTGGGTAGCTCCCTGGCTGGGAATTGAACCCAGGCCGCAGCGCTGACAGCGCCAGTGCCGAAGCCTTAATCCACTACACCACCAGGGAACTCCCATCCACTTTTGTCATTTTAAAGTATTTTTTAAATTTACATATAACATTCATGCTCCCAAAAAGTGTTCACATCGAAAGTGTCCAGCTGGATGGATTCGAAAATGGAACACAGTTCAGCAACCACATCAAGAAACAGAGCACACCTTGGCCCCCCCAAATCCCACCTTTCCCCCCGCCCCGTCCCCGGAGGCGACCACTGTCCCAACACTGGGCATCGGTTTTACCGGTTTGTACTAACAGCTCAGCTATCGGCTGTTCTTTCCGGCTGGCTTCCTTCTCTCCACATTATGCTGTGAAGTGATTCCAAGTTGTAAATCGTTCATTCTCACCTTCCGTATCCCTTTCCATGGTGTGAATGGACCAGTTTATTTAGTCACTCTCCTGTGATGGGCATTTGGGTGGTTTCTTGTGGGGGCTACTAAGTTGCTAAGAACATTCTAGAACATGGCTTTTGGTGCACACAGGAACACATTTCTATTAAATCTATCCCAGGAGTGGAATCACTGGGTCATAGGAAGGCAAGCGTTCAGAGAAAGATGAATTTTATCTGAAATCTCTTATTTTACAGTGACAGAACACAAAGAGTATTTGTATAAACAAGGATTCAGCCAACAAACACATTCTTCAAGCAGATGAGGCCTGCTGATGGCATTTCCAACCTTTGGTCTGAATTGGCTTTAACATTCTCTAGGAGTCCTCATAGCCTGTGATTAGCTTCATTTGTGTTTTGTCTTCTTAAATTTTTATGACTTATTTCATTACAAAAGAACTATAACCATGTCATAGAAAATTCAAAGAATGGAGAAAAGAAAGAAACATACCCTGGAGTTCAGTTTCTAAAGCAAACACAGAATCTTTGCATATTGTGTCCTAGTGTTGTTGTTTTTCTGTGAATATAGGTATTTTTTCTCACAAACTTGTAATATTGCTGTACATAAATTATGTATCCTGCCTTTTTGACTTAATCATAAACATTTTCATGTTATTACACAATCATCCTACCCAAGTATGACCGGTTTTTGATTCATTTAATTTTCTGGGTGGAAAGAAAATTCTCATCTCTCTACTTTTAGATTTATTATTGCATCTATAAATTTAAAAATTACTGGCTTTTAAAAAAAATTTAAAAAGTCTTTTTTTTTTTTTTTTTTTTTTGTAACAATAAGGCTTTATTCGAGGTGCATAGTAAAGTGATTTTTAGGAGCACGATGTCTGGACCCACACCACTGGGGTTCAGAATCAGCTGTACGGATTCCCCATTCTGTGATCTCTCCAGGTCTCAGGTTGCTTTATCTGGGAAATGGTGATAATAAACAGCACCTGCCTCATTGTGGGGATTAAATGAGGTGATACAGGTAATATGCTTAGGACGGGGCTTGCTTCGCATTTTGCAAACATTTATTCTTAGCTGTAACACTAATTATTGTTTATGTTCATTTTTCTCCATATAAACAAGTAACACTTGTCCATTACAGAAACTTTAGAATACTGAGAGAGAACCCTTGTGAACACTTGTGGGTGTATTTTGCCAGTCTTGTGTTAGTGTTGATGTAACATGCTTGTGTGTATACCCGCTACTCAAGATCACAGCATAGAATCTGTTTTGTGTAACCTGTTTCTCGGTGACCCCCAAATTTCTCTGTAAGTCATTGATGAGAGACAGTTCTCTGTGGGTCTCTCCGGTTTCCACATGCCTTACAAGCAGAAACATGTCCTGTCTTTTCAGGGATGTTTGTAGAGCAAATGGCCTCCTTCGTGGTTAGACATGGTGTCTCCCTCTGAGCAAAGGACAAGTTGTATTCTGCCCCATGTGATTCAGAGCCTCCCTCCAGGATAGAGGTCAGGCAGGCTTTCTGCTCAGCAGAAGAGATTTGGGTTCCCCAAGGTTGGGGTTCCTCAGCAGGGAGGGAGACCCTGTGTGTGTGACATCCACATGGGCCCTTTCCCATTGCCAACCATGTTGTCATGTGTAGTTGCAAGTCATTCGTTCTCCTGTGTGGTTTTCCATCATAGGATGGACCACATTTATTTCACCATCGTACTGCTGACGGGCATTGGAGTGGTGTCCCATGTGAGGCTCTTGAGAGCAGTGGTGCCAAAAACATTCTAGCCCAAGTTCTCACACGTGCATCTCGAGTAGTTAGAAAATGTGTATTCAGGAAATGACTTTTTTGAGTCAAAGAATCAGGGTGATGGATGGATCGAAGTAATAGCTAGTGTCAGGGCCGGCCTCGGGGCAATCGGCCCTCAGCTCAGACGGGCCTATGCTTGGGGTTTGATGCTCAGTAGTAACTGTCATGAAATTCTGAATAATTTTTATCTTTGCATTTGTGTCTTCCAAGTGAAGTGTGATGGGACAATGGAGCCTGTTCTGTCCGCCACCACCTCCCTGCCTCCCGGAAGGAGTTCTCAGCAACCTACTCCCTTGTCACTACGCCCTCCGCTCGCCCCGCTCTGCCCCTCACCCACCCCTTTTGTGAGCATGCATGCCCGTGGGAGCATGCCATTAAATGACAAATTAAAAACAACATAACTGGCTGAGGAAGAGAGGGAGAGAACGGCAGAAAGGAAAAGGCTTTTTCTGCTTTTTGAACAAGGGGTCGCACAGTTTCATTTTGCCCTGGGCCCACAGATTACATAACTGGTCCTGGCTAGCATTGACCCCACACTCAACTGTGGTCCAGGCCTCCTGCCAAGCACTTCACACATGGGATCCCATTGGCTCTGTTACCGCCCCTATGAAATCAGTGTCGTTATCATCATCCCCACTTTGGCAGATGAGACAGAGGCAGGAAGCTGCGAAGTAATGCTCCTGAGTGGGAGCTGGGAAGTGGGAGTGGGCAGCTCTGAAGGCTGCTGAGACTGCCCCCAAAGCCAGTGCTCATTATCCTTTTAGGGTACCCGGCCTCCCTGAAGGTCTGGGCCCCTTCAAACAGGGAGAGTAAGATTGTCAAGGGAAAATGAAGACTCTCCTGGAGAGGGGACCCCAGAGTCCTGGGCATCAGCCAGGGCAGTGGCAGCAGAAGGCCTGGCTGGCATGTATGGGCAGGCGTTTGGCAATCTGCAGGGGCTGGCGAAGGAGCAGTGGGGGGACAGCAGTTTGAAGGGGTCAACGGGGCTCCTGCAATGTGCAGCCAAGGATGTGTAGCAGCCATTTCAGAGTGTGGAAAGCTTCATGAAATGATCATGAGGTTGCCATTCATAATGTAAGAGAGGTCAGGCCGGGGGGACCCCACCGGACACAGGGCCTTTGTTCCTGGTGAGCACTGCCCAGCACTTTCCTCAGAGAGGAAGGAAGCAAAGAAGATTTATCTCCCAGAGTCTAATCGACTTCCTCCGGGGAGGCTGCTATCCATCCCGCACAGAACTCTGAATGCTCCCCAGGGAATGCTTGGCAATGAACGACTGAGGGTCAGACTTGGAAGGGTCAAGGATATATAGCTTACTTACAGCATCTTAGAAAGCATACTTTCTGTTGTGTGCACGTGTGTGTGCACATGTGTGAGCGTGTGAAGCTCCTTCAGGCCAGCCATTTCCACAGATATTTGCATTATTCACTTCCCAGCCTCTTTGTGACGTTTTGCTTGTTTGTTTTAATTTGGTTTGTCTTTAAACAGGAGGAAAAAGAAAATCAGAGGAGCAGGTAGGATTTTCCCCAGATCGATAGCTCAGCTGGAAATGGTCTGAGGTTGAAGGTCAACTAATCAATCTCCGAATTTTTGAGCACCTCCTTCCTAGAAGGGAGGCTCACGGGAGAGTGAGCATGAGATGGTTAAGCGGTAAGTTCCGGGCCGCTGCAGCCAGGGGCCTGTTGAATGCGTTTCACAGGAAGTTTCAAGGCAGACTTGCTTTTTGCCAACTGCTGACGCTGTCTTCTGCTTCTGCGTGGAAGCTGTGTTGGTACTGTGGGACCCGGTCCTCTTGGCCACAGCTGACGGCACCAGGGCTGGACACCCGAGCCAAGCCCAGACAGTGTCTCTGTCTCATAAAATTGTCTTTGGAACAGATTCTAGAACAGATGAGATGAAATCTTGGGTGGGGCTGACATCTATGTTGTCTCTCACTCAGAGAAGGAATAAGGCAGGGTGTAGAAATGAGAGCTCGATGATGAGAGGGCGCTGAAGAGAGAGAAGGAGACTAGACATTTATATAATTGATGCCATGATCTTCCTGATCAGCCTAGTACCCACTCAGCACTATACAAGGGATTAAGGAAGACAAATTGGTAGTTATAAAATGGTCACGGAGATGTAAAGTACAGCACAGAGAATACAGTCAATAATGTTGCAAATAACTTCATTGTTTATGCTGGACCAGCTACATGATGTGCAGGACATAGTGCAAAAGGAGACTGTGGGACCACTTGTTCAAAATTATTAAGAATCTTAAGGTGGCAAGAGCAGAGCATGAAACCAAGTAGGGACCCCTAATAAGCCAGGGCCCTGAGAGACTGTAAGGTTGCACACCCAGGGAGCCGGCCCTGGGTTTGTGGGCCTGCAACTCAAGAAATTTGAGCAAGATGGACCGATTGGAAAGGTGGTCTTCCCAACTGAAGGAAAGGTATTTCAAAATCCTTCCTAGAACCGTATCCCAGGAGGCAGCCACAGGCCAGAAAAACTTAGAGGACAGAAAAAATTCAGGACAACTAAGTAAAACAGGATAAAAGGCATTCCTAGCACAGGCAGCTAGCAGAGGGCCCTGGGGGGTGGGGGTGGGGGCTGGGAGCACACTCTTTTACATGCCATGCTGCTGGGGCAAGTGTAGGCAGACAGAGCTCAGGTTCGGGGAGGGCCGCTTCAGGGTAGAGCAGGACACCTAAGAGCCCCAAAGGGGCCTAACACAGTGCTTGACATGAAGCAGGGGCATCTGAACTCGATCAGGGCAAAGGGAGAGTACTTTCCTTCTGTCCAGTGCAGCTAAGGAACTCATCAGCAGCACAGAGGGGAGGGCTGAAAAGCCCCATTGGCACCTCTAATTAGTATATCTGCACATCTGCCCTTTGGTGTCTATTGTTATGTTTAATTAACTCTGCAATTAACTGAATGCTCATTCGCCATTGTGTTCAAAATTCCCATCCAGTCCTTTACAAAATATTCAGTTAACAAAAGGAGAAATACCATGCCTCACTGTTTGTTTTTTTTAGAAAAGGTCATGTTAATGGAAGCATAGGTCACTCTCAGTAAAACTCACTCCAGGTTTGACCAATGAGCAATCACTTCTGTAGTCAAGACCTAGAACAAGTTCCTCAAAACTCCTGCAGGCCCCTTTGCAACCAACCCCTCCCTTAGGAATCCAACGATGAGTTTTGTCAAAAGGGTCAAATTTAATCATTAAAGTGATCTACTGTGGAAAAATATGAAGGCTATAAAACCTAGTTTGTAAAAGGATACTTCGGAACATACAATCTTGAAAACAGTCAAAAGAATGGAATTTTAAAATGATCTCTGTAAATTAAAGCACAGTTGACAAAGTTGTCTCAAGGCAGGTGTAGAATAGCTAGTCTAGGTACTGTGTCCAACAGCAGGTTGGGGCTGGATGGTAGGAAAACTCCTTTAATAATGGAATTGAATTCCATTATTTAGCACCTTCTCAAAATTTACTCCTGGTGGTGTTGGAACTAAAACTCCAGTGCTGCAGACAAACACTCAGAGATTTGAATATCTCAGCGAGGCAATTTTTACTTCTGCAGAAGGGTGCATAGCGGCACAACAAGACTGAGACTGCAAGCACACCAGGCGGAGAGCCACTGGCTTTTATCCCTAATGCAGGCTGAATGAAGGCTGTGTCTTACCCTGTTGGCTAGGGTTTCAATCGTGCAGTCTGTCCTTACCCGATTGGCTACTTCATATTTTAATGAGGGGGGAGGTATAAGGGGGTTACCAAGACAAAGAAAATCCCAAGGTGGCTCATGTGACTCATGTGTAAACAGAATGAGTTGTGGGGGCTGGGGGGGGATCCTGCTTGAAGCAGGCACCTAAAGCACTGTGGGAAACAGGAGTTCCCCGGTGGTGTAGTGGCTAAGGCTTCGGTGCTGTCAACACTGTGGCCTGGGTTCAATTCCCAGCCAGGGAACTACCCACATTAAAAAAAGAATGTGGGAAACTCTGCAAGTTTCTATCTCCAAGTGGAGACATTGTACTCTTATTTAAAAGAAAAGACATATATTCCTATAATTCATATATTCCCACACTGCCATGAAAGGGGCAAAGAAAGCAGAAAGTCCCTTGTATATATCAGTTGTCACCTGTTTAAATACATCTTATCTATGTGAAAAACTTCTTTCAAGCACCAGCCCTGAAGTTTGTCAACATCTTGATGTGGACTGAACAGAGTTGTGCACCATGGCCAAAAAGACACCTCACCCTTCAGATCGGATCAAACGCATCTGTGTGTGGCAGTCTAGTTGCTGGAGCTCCAGTGGCCAGGGAGAGGTTGGCAGTGTCCATAATAAGGGCTTCCTTAGCTGGCTTGTCTCTGCTGCCTGGGGAGCACTCCCAACCCAGGCACCGTGCTGGGGGCAGATGGGGTGTGAGGCTGACCAGGACCACACCAAGCCCACAGCCCTGTGACATGTCACCCACATCATCAGTCCTGCCCATGAATCAGTCAGTTCCTATTGAGAGTCATTTTGTAATAACTGGGCATCCACTTGAATGAATTAAATATCAAGGAAATCATGAGAGGTCTTTCACATCCAGTTTCCCTGTGTCTGCTGCAGTTTCCTGATTTGTGGCCCTGTGAATCCCAATGGGAAAGGAAATAAGTGAGTTGGTGTGACGCCCTTAGTGTAACGGTTACGAGATCAGGCTCAGGTGGAGGACAGGTCAGGACGTGAATCACAGCAGCACTACTTAAGGGCTGTGTGACCTTGGTAAATCGCCTAACCTCTCTGAGCCTCAGTTCTCCTCAGCTGTAATATGGGAATAATATTTCTTATCCCACCAGATTGCTGCGAGGATTAGAGGGGATAGTATAGAGTTAGCTGGCAGATAGTGATACAAATTATTGTTATTGTTATTTTATTATTCTGTGCTGGTTCCTAATAAACACTACCTTTTTTCCCCCATGTGTTCCTAGGCCATCCCTTCTAGGATCTTGCCTGGTGTTGAAAGGAGGTCAATGCATGGAAGTGCTAGCAGGGGCCATGTTATGTCGTGTGTGCAGGAGCAGAAAAGAGTTGGCAACCCCAAGAAGGTTCTTCTGAGAAAGGCCTGCATATAAGGCTGGCCCTTGGCTGGCATCTGGGAACTGGGCACTTGAACTTTTCCTTGCATTCCCTAACTGATAAAGATATTTTATTGTCCCCAGTCTGTTTGCAGAAAGGATGTGGTGTATGCTGAACACCTGCTTTCCTTATGGGAATCTGGAATTTACAGTGTGCCTACGTGACCAGGCTCCAGTAAGACCCTGGACACTGAGTCTCTAACAGGCTTCCTAGGCAGTCTTGCTTGCATGCTGCTTTGATAAGAGTATGTGCTCTATGTCACCCGCCCATGGAAGGGAGAGCATAAGGAAGCCTGTGCATGGATTCTTCTAGACTCCACATACCAGTCAACTGGGGCTGCTAAAACAGAATACCATGGGCTGTGGGGATTAAAAAACAGATATTTATTTCCCACCAATCTGGAGGTTGGAAATACTAGAGCAAGGTGCAGACAGGCTCCTGGTGAGGGCTCTCTTCCTGGCTTGCAGATGGCCACCTTCTTCCTGTGTCCTCACATGGATGAGAAAGAGGGCGCTCTAGTCTAGTGTCTTCTCATAAGGACACTAATCTTGTCACAGGTGCCCTACCTTCCTGATCTCATCTAAACCTCCCAAAGGCCCCAACTCCAAATGCCATCACAATGGGGGTTAGGACTTCAACATATGAATTTGAAGGGGACATAACATTCACATGATAACACTCCATCTGTGGGTTTTTCCCCTAAGATCTGACCTAGCCACGAATACAACTATGGGCTAAAACTATGAGTCTTTTTAGTCAATACCGTGACATGGGGTGGTTTGGAGACCTCCAACACAATGTGTGTGAGTGAGTGTGTGTGTATGCATATGGGTATGTGTGTGATTTCTTGCTTTTTGTTTCTGGAAGGTAGTTAAAGCAAATAATTATGCTTTAAATTTTTGTCAAATGAACATGTACAGCCACAATGTTATTTCAGTAATTAGATCATGTTCTTGGTGCAGCATCTGCCACGACAAGTTTCCAGCAGCTTCTCAGCTGTGCAGCTTCCTTCCTGCTCCTGGCCCTTGGTCCCAACATCCCCCCTGATGATGAGATTGTCAGAACTCACCCTTGCCTCTCCTCCCTTGACTGCAAGCAGGAAATGGCTGGGGTATCCTGGGGTGAGACCTCACTGCGTGTGCATGCAGTGAGAAACCAGAACTCCAAATACAGAGATTTTGAGCTGCCATGAAAGATACTTCCAGAAATGGTGTCAAGGTCCTTAGCCATTACTGGGGAATTCCTCCCAGGAATGCTGAGGCAACTGGCCATTCTTTTCAGAAAAGGTCACTGCTTCTGTCACATTCACTGTGCCAGTGATTGTCCTGGTTACACTTTTGAGTGAGAGATTTAGGAAGGGGTGGTTTCAGCAAGCAGAGTGGACCAAAGGACACTTTGCCAAAAATGCAAATCCAGCAGCCAGATTGCCCATAAATTTGCAAGATGGTAACATTGTGTGTTTTTGTATTCAAGTTCTGGCTCGTCTACCGGGAGGACGCGTTTGTCTGGAGTTTCCAGAACTAGCCTGGGATTGGGGGGCGGGGCACATTCACATGGGATGATGTCTCCTCTTCCAACCTGTGGAAATTGTGGATGGGTGAGCGAATGAATGAGAGCAGGAGCAGTTGTGGGTCTTAGGAACACAGACTTGGATCCCAAAGGGCAGCAGATTGAGTGAGAAAGGGAGGAGAGTATGGTGGTTAGAACAAGGGCTGGGGTGTCAGACTTGGTCCCCCTGGTGTGCCTGGACCATGGTGAACTTGGGTAAGTCATGGGGCCTCTCTGAGCATCTACTCCCTCATCTGTAACATGGTGATGATAGTTTCTACTTTGGAGAGCACTGTGAGGATGGAAGGAGATTATGCATACCAAGTGCAGGCACTGGTGTTAACTCCTCAGGGTTCATCATGTTTGTTGAGGGGGTGAAGTTTCTCCATTCCTGTGGTCATAAAAGGACAGGGAAAGGGAACTCACCTTTATCTAAGTCAATAATATACCAGGAACTTAACATTTTCTTTGTTCCACACAAGTATCTTGTGAGTCAGGGCAGGGCTTTTCAAACTCAAATATGGGCATGAATTCCCTGGGGGTCTCTGGTTCAGCAGGTCTGGGGCTGGGGGCTGAGATTCTGTTTCTCAGATCATGCTGATGCTGCTGGCCTGTGAGCACATTCTAAATGACAAGAAGGCAGTTAGCTCTTACTGTGCCCACTTCACAGATGAGTTTTACTAAGGAAACCCAGGTCTGTCTGACTCCAAAACCTGTGTTCTTCCTCCCTCTCTCCTGAACATTTCGCAGTGGCCAAATGACATTCTGATTGGCATAGGACAGGAAAATAAGTCAGATAGGTGGGCAGTATGGATCCAAAGCACATAGAATGAAGGAGGGGCACAAATGAGTACGTTACTGAAGCAATTCAGGTAGGAGAATAGAGGGTGAGAATAGAAAGGGGACAGATACAGTGAAGGTTTGAATGTAGAGACTAGGGTGTGAGTGAGGATAGGTGATGAGGCTTTCCATAGACTTGGGGTATAATGGGGGACATGGAGCAGTGTTAGCCCAGGCAAGCTGCATCTGTATTAGTCAGGGTCAGCAGGAAAGGGTAGTGTACCCAAGGTGTTTCTCAAAGGGAATTAATGAAGGAGTTATTATTTATAAAGGATTGGACAGTAGAAGGAACCAAAACAGGATGGAGAAACACCCAGAAGCTGCAGCGGGGAACCCTTGCAATTCCTAGCCAGAGTGAGGAAGAGGAGAGAATCTATCCATGCTGCAGGAATGGAGAGAGGCTGACCAATAGGCATTGTGGCCATGGTCAAGGAATGAAGCCACTGCCAAAGCAAGCCCAGACCAGAGTCTGGGTGAAGAGCATAAAGACCCTGGCCTCTCTGTCCTCTGAGCCTCTCATTTCCTGCTGGTGCTTCCCAGTGGCCAAGTCCAAAGAGGCCTGAGGGATGAATTCATGGAGATTAGATTCCTGGGCCACAGGGCAGACAGTGGATCTGGAGTATAATCAGCCTGTCCTTGAGTCCCAGATCTGCTGCCCATGAGATGGGTGATCTCGGGCTAGAAAATTATCATCTCTAACCTTGCTGATCAGGAAAGGAGCTTTGGGGGTGGGGTGGGGTGGGAAAGGCTTTCTGGTGTTGAGAGCTGAAGACACAGTGGTTCAGCTGGAAGTGTCAGCAGCCCAAGTAGTCCTATTTTTCAAATAAAAAGACCTCTAGGTCTCTGTAATATAGTCTTGACCCAGTCTTGAATCACTAACTCCATGCTGAAGCATAGCAACTGTCTTCATAGTTTGATGGTTTAAATAAAATACAAAGATTATGAAGATGCTACTTTACATGGCTTTGGCTGCATCTCATCTGATGACAGAGAAACAGCAAAACATTTGCAATAGCCAGGAAGCTGCAAAGCCACATCTTGTTCCTGTCACTGTCCTCAGTGAAAAATTTCAGCACATTCCTGGATGCATATACCAGAAACTCAGGAGGCATCCTTGACCCCACCCCCTCACCCTTATGTCCAATATGTCACTAAGTCCTGTTGATTTTATAAGAACAGCTCACTTTCATTTCTATCACTCTAGTCCAAGCCCCTGCCATCCTTTACCTCCTTACAAGTTTCCATTCTTCCCATCTGTTGTCCACTCAGCAGCCAAGACAAAGTTTCTGAAATGCAAATCTTAGCACGTCACTTCCTGTTGATACATTTTCATGACTTCCCATTGCTTCAAGAACATCATCCTATAAGACCTCCCCTAAGCTGGCCTTGGTCTTGTCTGTGGTCACCTACTTTCACTTGCTGTGATCCAACTAACATTGGCTTTCTTTCAATTCCCACTGGGTTCCTGCAGCCTAGACTGATTTTTCTGCCCTCCCTACTGTCTACCTCCTTCTTCTCATCTATCAGAGTTAACGCCCTCTGGCCTCCCTGATCAGGTCCCACCCTCTGTTACACGTTCTCCTGGCCCTATTATATTCTCTTTCACAGCATTTGTGCCTCCTAACCGTCTGTAGAATGCTATAGGCCAAGAGGACTTTTGCCCTTAAATTCAGTGAGTTTTGATGCTGTCATAAGCCAAACCTGCCTCTCCTTTCTTTGTGTTTCTGAGGGTAGTGGTTAAAAGTACATTGAGTCCAGAAGCAAGTGTCCAAGTGTAAACCCCAGCTCAGACACCCTTGTGTGATTTCAAGCAAGTTAGTTAACATTTTGACACCTTGGTTGTATCAAATGTAATACTTAAATAATGCCCAGGCCTGCCTCATTGAATTGTGGAGGTGATTAAATGAATCGATGCCTGTGAAAGGCTCAGATCAGTGCCTGGCATGGAGTGAATACAATTTTTGTGCCTGGTATTATCGTATTTTAAAATAACAAACCATATTTGCCCAAAGAAGAGAACTTTATTGGGAAATTCCTTTAATCAGGGCCTGGGTGGTCAGATAAATCACCTGCTCAGCTTAGAACTAGGAGACCCTAGCTCCAGTCTTGGCCCTGCTCTTACTAGTTGTGTGACTTTGCAGGGGTTACTAGCTCTTTCTGAGCACTGGTTCTCACAGCTGTGAAATTCAGGGGTCATCCTTCCCCACAAGATTCCTGAACATCAAAACAAACAAACAAACAAACAAACAATTGGGTCAAAAGCAATGCCTGGACTTGAGAATCTCTTCTTTATAACCAATTATCTAAGATTCACACAGGCAAATAAAACATTAGAAAAGTAAAAGTAATCAGGTTTCTCTGAGCCTGGTACATGCCACCATTGGAAAGCCCTCAGAATCATTATTAATAGCACAGCCTCTGTCTCTTCCTGTTTTCTACCTCAGGGGCTTTTGAGGGGCCGGAATTGTCATCTCCACAGTGGGCTTGGCCTTGGTATAGAAGGAGCATCAGAAACTCTCAGTCCTGACAAAGAAAACAGTATGCCCGTGGTTCTGCAAGGCCCATGGCCTCCATTGCAAATGTGCTGGGCCTCAGGCCACTCGTCCCTATTCCTGGACATCCCATGGCTTTCCCAAGCTAGAGGTTCCAGAAGATCTGGGTCTTTGACTGCCTGGGCTGGTGAGGCTGGATTGGGCTTTCTTAGGGGGATTTGCACGGGATCTGCTTATGTGCTCAGCTTGGCTGGTGCAGCTGAACAAGCAATAGTGGCAGAGCCATGGGGCCCGCATGGCTGCAGGGAGGCGAGGAAGGAGTTAGGGAGGAGCAGGAGAGGAGAAGCCTCCTTCAGCATGGAGCGGGATGCTTCTCTGCACACAAGGCAAGGGCTAGGCGCTACCCACCTGCTGTCATTTCATTTCCAAGGAGAGGCTCAGGAGAGGGGGCGATGGGGAATTGGCACTTCTGAGGCAGAGCCCCTGAAAGTGTGGGCAGGGACCACTGACTGGTCAGGAGGTGCCGTCCTTAGGTTTCTCTGGGGAAATGGTCAGCAAGTCCCTCAATTTTTATACACACGTAAGGGATGCTTAGTAGTAATGCAAAAGTGAGTTATTAAGGAAAGGTGGTATCCGTGGGATAGGGAGAAAAGTATTAACAAAAACGCATGCATGTCCTTCTCCATCCTTCCAAGTGGGACTGATGGCTGGATTGATTGACTGGCCTGTTCTCAGTTCTGATCAGGGCAATGGGTTACATGTATATGTAAAGGGGCACAGTGAAAAGATGCAGGAAAAGAGGAGAACAGACGTTACAGGGGCGGGAAGGTGGGGGAGAGGGGGAACGAGGGTATTAGGAAGAGGGATTGGGTCAGCGGCTCCTTAGGGGGAGACTTTGGGGAGAGATCAGAGCACAGAGGACATGTGTCACCCATGTCTCTTGAATCCTGCTCCTGTATGTGGGGACATACCTACCTGGTGAGGTCTGAGTTAGTAGCCGAGTTGAACTCTGTGCCCACGGGAAGCAGATGCCAAGTAAAATTCGATGTGCAAGAGGCTTATGGGGTATGATGCCACGTGATAGATCTGGGGAGAAGCTTCTGCCCACAGTTCAGTCTGACACTGAGAAAGGAGAAGCGAAAAGAAGGAGGTTTGGGTGGGAAGAGCCTCAGCCAGCAGGGCAGCAAGGAGGAAGTCTCAGCCAGGCTGTTGGGGAGCCCCAGAGCAAAGACGGCCCCATGTGGGGTTAGCATGGCCTGCTCTGCCATGGGCTGGGAGCAGGTAGGCTGCCAGATTCTCTCTCGGAGGGAGATCTGAGTAGTATGCGGCCACGGCCAAGAGCAGAGAGTAGCCCCAAAGTGGGCGCGTTCTGGAGGCGAAAGTCCACTGCAGGAGCCACAGTTAGCAGAGGGGGAGAGGGGTCCCAGGATGAGGGCTGCGGGGGGCCCCGTGTGCTCCTACAAAGCCTCAGCCAGTGTGGCAACAGCTTGTGGTTCCACACCCTCGGTTCCCACTGCTGCTGCGCACAGGAAGCCCCAGTGCCTGAGCCCTGCCCCCCAGAGCTTCGGACTCGGTCGTTCTGGGAGCAGCCTGGGCGTCAGGACTCGTGTACGTGCTCCGTGGGACTCCAGCACGCAGCCCGGCTGAGCCGCTGGGCTGTACCGAGAGCGATGGGCAATGTGGTCTTTGGACTCAGCTACCTGTTGGGCCCAACAGATTGTCAGTCTCAGGTGTGGGTCCCAGCTCAGGTGACCTCCAGTACCTGAGCGCTGAGGCCTTGGGACACTCACAGTCAGGCTCTTACCAAACCAAGATCCTTTCGTGTCGGATGTTAGGTGTTTTAAAAAGCACTGTTAGATGAACATCCTTTTATTTGGGGCCCGATTGTTCACTGGTGGCCTCTCCTGGGTGTTGGTGACCCAGTTTATTCCATGAAATCTGCAGGCTGGCAGGTGGGGCCATGCCTCAAGGCCACATCCACATCCCTAGGGAAGGAGCTGGACTATAGCCACCAGGCTGCCCCTCTCTGGCTCCAGTTTCCGGGTAAGTGCTGTCCTTGAGGCTGTCAGCACCTGTCTCAGATTAAAGGCAGTGCCCGACCCCCACCCCCCAACCCCCACCCCCGCCAGCTTCCAGGCGACTGAAATCTCTTAAAGGGGGACACAGCCTTTCTTCTTCTTAGATGAGACAGGAGACTTAATGAACATAAAACCCCTCAGAGAACAGTGATTTTAATACTCAAAGGCGTGAGCCCCAAAGCAGTCCTGTGGTGGGTTGAATGGTGGCCCCCAAAAGGAGTTGTCCAAGCCCTCATGCCTGGTACCTATGCCTGTGACCTTATGTGGAAATAGAGAATCTGCCGATGTAATTAAAGATCTCAAGATGAGCTTATCCTGGATTAGGGGGCCCTAAATCTAATAACTGGTAGCTCATAAGAAACAGAGAAGTCGCAGACTCACTCAGAGAAGGCTGTGGCACGACAGAAGCAGAGACTGGAGTAAGGCATCCTTGATTCCATTAACAGCAAGGCTCGCCAGCAGCCACCAGAAGCTGGGGGAGAGGCCTGGAGTGGATGCTCCCTCCCAGCCCCAGGAGGGAGCCAACCCTGCCACCACCTTCGCTGTGGACACCGGCCTCTGGCTTTGTGAGGGAATTGTACATTTCTGTTGTTTTAAGCCGCCACCCAGTTTGTGGTACTTCGTTACAGAAGCACCAGGAAATAAGGCAAGAGCCACTCCAGAAAAATCCAAATTCAAGCCTGGAGGATGAGACTCACCCCTGTCTTCTGAAGAAGGGGTGGGCAGGTGGAGGCTGGGAGGCACCCCACACATTTATGGTGTCCCTTCACCTGAGGGACACCCTAGGGCCATGCCTGGTGTCTGGGGAGCTTGTAATAATAAAATGCAGATCCTGTGTCCATAGCCTGGGGTAGACCTGAGATCCTGTGACTCTAACAGGCTCCCAGGTGTTGCTGCTGGTCCTCTGACACCTCAGGATGGTGGGACTCAGTAAGTGCCCCCTGGACCATGTGTGTCAGCATCACGTGGGATGCTGGGTGAAGAATGGAAGTTTCCGAGCTACCATTCCTGTCCTACAGAATCAGACTCTCTGGGACTGAGCCCTGGAATCTGTGTTTAACCAGCTCCCCACGACAGCCTGACAGACACCGAATTTGGGTGTCTGGGGTGGTCAGGGCTGGAAAGACAGCGGCCCCCTGAGGGACTCTAAGTCCCTTCTTACTGGGGCAGGGAGAAAAACCACAGTTTTTGAGCACCTGTTCTGTGCTGAGCCCTGTGATAGAAAGCCTTGTGTGCTCATTAGTGTATTTAATCCTCAGGACAACTCCTGGGAGGCGGCTGCTATTCTTATCCCCATTTTACAGATGGGGAAGCTGAGGGCTAGAGAAAGAAGCATCTTAGCATCCTACAACTAGATGCAGCACAGTCAAATGCACAGCGAGCTGTCTGACAACACACTGCCCCCAAATTCGCACTGTCTGACTGTGCCCCACCCCCTTGCTGGGTCTCTGCAGAGCTCTATTTAAGGCCAGAGCATCTCAGACTTGAATGTGCCTGTGAATCACCTGGTGAAAATGCGGGTCCTGGCTCCCAGGTGACGACACTGTTGCTCTCAGAGGATGCATTCATGGACAGGGATCAGCAGCCATCTGCAGGGTCCATCTGAAAATAAGCCTAAGAGATGAAAGACCACACAATTTGGGGAGGCGGGGCAGGGTCAGACCTCAGGTGGGGCAGGGGCCACCTGTTTTCTGAGCCATTTTAACACCTGGATAATTGAGACCATGGGTGCAATCAAGCTATAGAGTGATTGGCATTTAATAGAGCTAAGAGTCCATGAGCACCTGCTAACAGATTTCTTTGAAAACAAAAGAGCTCTCCAGTTGCCTCATTAATCTCAGTAGGCCTGTTTGGGATTATCTTCTCCAAGCAACTCTCAGTGTCTCTACCTCTGGTAGGGTCACTCTGGGACTACAGGGCTGTGTCATTAGAGACAGAATGGTGGGGACCTGGTGGAGCCCCTCTTTACAAAATGATACCCTGGGGATGTGTTAGTGGGTGAGCGACTGGAACTGGCAGGGTGAGTGCCTGTGTATGATCCCGCTCCCTTCTTCCCTCGAACCAGTCTAAGAAATCATCACAGGTCTGTAGTAACTGAGAAATCCGAGCGTTCTACAGAGCAATGAATTCAACTTACTGCTTGTTAACAATCTTGTCTTTCTAAGACTTAGGCATTAAACTGACTTGACTTTATGAAACAGGCGATGATAAATGTATTAATATTATTTTTTTAATGTCCTAAGTTGATAAAATAAGAAGTGGGCTGCCTCATTTCAACCCTTAGATGTTCTAAGTCGTCTGTGAAATCCACAAATCTGGAAACTTCATCATTCGGCCGTTTGTATAAAATATATATGCATAGATGTTAAATGCAGCATTACACATAAAAGTGAAAGAGGGGAAGCAACTGAAATACTCCTCCATAGGGGACTGGCTCAATTATAGATTCTCAGGCAGTGGCATGTTATGAAAATGAGATTTATGGGAGCTCCATAATACAGTGTTAAAAGGAGGAGAAAAGCCAGGTGTAAAACTGTAGGGGGCTTCTGGGGTGTGTGTTTAAGGGATGCACATGACGTGAACGTGGAGTCGTAGCAGAGCTCTGGGAAAATCCATAAGAAGTTTCTGGCAGTGGCTGCCTCTGGGGAGCAGGACTGGGAACCAAGGTGGAGAGATTTCCTTCTTATCACATCCTCTCTTGGACTGTTTGAACTTATTGTGTTCGTGTATTACTGTTTCAACAAACAAGTTAATTAGCCAAGGCACTGTGTGTGACCATCGTTAGGTGGAGATGCCAGTTAGGAGGTCCAGGAAGGAAATACTGGCTTGTAGCTGTTGATGTGGGATTTGCTCCTTGGCACCTCAGCATAGAGAGAGCAGATTGCTCTTAAAATCCCCAGGCTAGGTTGGATGAAGACTGTAAGAATGTGTACAGAGCTGGGGGCCCACACCCCTTTTAGGCTCTGCTTCTCATACTTGAGCTGTACTGGAATCGCTGAGACGGCCCCTTACAACACACCTTGCCGGGTCCCACCCCCTTGTCTGACTCAGGAGGTCCACCTGGGGTGCCAGGACCCCCATTTCTCACACTCTCCCAGATAATGCTGACTGACTGGTCCAGGACCATGTTGAGTATCACAGCTTTGAGGGCTCCCACATGGGTGCTGGGTATCTCTCTCCCAGATGATGTACTAGTCCTTCCCCACACCGGGCTGCAAGGTTGTGGTTACCTGGGAAAGCAGAGCAGGGAGGCCCCTCCCCCTGCCTGCTACAGCTGGGACCCCTCAGGAGCGTTAAGTGCACCCATGTCTGCCCCGCCCCAGTGTGACCTCATCTGAACTAATTAATTACATCTGCAAGGACCCTCGCCCCAAGTGAGGTCACACTCTGAGGTCCTGGGAGTTAGGCCTTCAGTGTAGGAAGTATGGGGGGACACAATTCAACAAATACCAGGCTGGGTGTAACGTTTGCTTCTCAAACTGGAATGTGCACAGGAATTACTTGAAGGCCTTAGTGAGATGTAGATTCTGACTCCATAGGTCTGGGGCAAGGCCTGAGACGCCGCATTCCTAATCAGAGTTCAGACTGTGGATCTGGTTGTGGTAGGGACTTACTGTTCATTTTGTTAAGTGTGATCATGGGGTTGTGTGGTTGGGTGAGAAAGCGTCACATTTTACCATGAGACAGAGATGGACAGATCAAGGCCGAAATGTCAGGCTGACTGCCATGTTCTTTCCAATAGTCCCATGAATCATAGGAAATACGGAGAAATGTTAACGATCATTAACTCTAAGTGCTGGGTGTAAGGAGGTTAGTTTTATTAGTCTGCTTTTCCTCGTGTTAGAAATTTTTCTTTAAAAAGAAAAACAGCTTCCCAGGCGGCTCTAAGGTACAGGTACTTCTGGGATGAATGGAAAGACAGATGAAGAGATGGGGGTCAGGCATGCTTGTGTGCTGGGGTCCAGGCCCGCTCCCGAGTTCTCGAACTGCGAACAATAGCTGCATGCATCAGCACCTCCATGTGTCAGCACTTTATTTTTTATTTTTCTACCACTGTCACTTCCTTCTGTTTGCCTCTGAGTGAGTTCTGGGAGGAATCAGGAAGGGGGTGGGATTCTGGGAACCCTCTGCCTGGCTTACTTACCTCTTCTGGGGGGCTAGGGATCATTTAGGTTTCTGAGCTGTACTCTTTGCTTCTGGGTCCCCAGCCCTTACTTAGCATAATACCCAGCACACAGCAGGCACTCAATAAATGCACTGAAGGAATGAACGAACAACTGTACATGTACTCCAAAGGCCTGGTCTACTTCAGATGAGCCAGGCTGGGGGAGGTCAGATGACCTCTCCCACACGGCCGAGCTGGGTCTGAACTCCCAAGCCAGCACGGTCCAGTGGACGTAAGCTGCAAGCCCCATATGCGATACCAACTTTTCTGGTACCTACATTTTAAAAGTGAAAATGAGTGGGTGACATGAGTCGAACCGATATGGTTCATGTAACCCAATATAGCCAAGATATTATTTCAACATGTCATCTCTATTTTCAAATTACGGAGGGGTGGCATGAGGGAAATCTCTGTGGTGAAGGAATAGTTCTGTCTGGATTGCAAGTGATGGTTATATGAATCTACACCTGTGATAAAAGGACAGCATCATACACACATGCACCCATGTCAGTGTCCTGGTTGTGACAGAATATGATAATTACGTAAGGTGTCACCCTAGGGTGAAACTAAATGTAGGGTACCTGGCGCCTCTGTGTACTCTCTTTGCAACTTCCCATGAACCTATACTTCTTTCAAAATAAAGTTTAAAAATGTTGAGGGATTTTCCTAAAAATAATTTTTTTTTAACTTAAAAAAATTAAAAAGCCAAGTCTCTGAGCTTTGGTGTACATATCTCAGTTCGGACCCTTTCAAGTGCTTGGTGGTCACATGCTGCCCATGGCTGCTGCCTTCACTTCCTCTCTGCAGCTCAGCATTCTTGGGGAGGGATTCCTGGAGGCCTGCTCTGGTTGTCTGCTTGAGAAGTTACTTATCTTACCTTAGATAAGTTGCAGCTCTCATCTGAGCCTCAGTTATCCTTATCTTTAAAGTGCTACTAATAATGGTCCTTATCTTATCCAGTTGTTGTGAGGGTTAAATGAGTCCTGTGCCCTGGGCACTTAGTTAGGGCCTGGCCCATGGTTGACTAGTGTTACCGAATATGAAATGCAAAACAGCAGCTCCATCTGGGTACACTAGGCCTCTCTCTGCTGCTCTTCCCCAGGAAACACATGCCAGAGCATCACTTGTTGTTTTAGCTGCTGGACAGGAGGGAGGGAGATCTCTTCCATGTATCTTTGGCAACTCACTCCTGGTTGTGTAGCTACACTGTCCCTTCAAGAAAGACAGAGCTATGGGGGTTCCCTGGTTGTGTAGTAGTTAGGCTTCAGCGCTGTCAATGCCGTGACCTGGGTTCGATTCCCACCCCCCACCCCCCAAAAAAGAAAATTTGATTGTAAGAAAGACAGAGCTGGCTAGGGGTTCGGAGGCCACACCTTCTGCACAGATCTGTGCGAAGAGGGTTTTGAAACTGAGGACTTCCTTTGTGAACCTTGGGCTGTACTTCGCAGTGGGCGGCTGCTTTTCACCATATAAGGCCATCCCTTGACGAGCTGGTGACACAGGTGAGCCGCCACACACAGGGCCTCTCTCAGCTAAGCCGCAACGGTGCTTCCAGCTGAGCCTGTGCTGTGCACAAGGGATCTTAGCAACGAGGAGATTTTTTGACACCTTTTATGGTTTTAGAAGAAAAAAGACCTGTGTACCACAAAAGCAGAAACACGGAGCTTTATCATGGTGAGAAACAGTGGTTTGACCTCCCAGCAACACTGCAAAACCAGGATGTAACTCACATTGCAGAGCAGGGGGGTCACAAATAGCCTGATGTGGGTCCCCGGGGTAACTGCCGGGTGGCAAGAGGCAGTCAGACAAATCAACTGCAGAATTTAAGTGGAGGTTGGGGGATGGGGTAGAAGATGCATAAACCCCCCATTCTCCCATCCCACACCTCCTGAACTTCAGAGTTCACCTTTGGGGACTTCCTGGCCTCTAACCAAGTTAGGTTTTTGCACACTGCCCTTGAACCCTGTTCTGTTTTTAAAGGACTTTACCCATCCAGCTTCCATTTCATATGGGCATTGGAGGTGGGGGTGGAGAAAGGGCAGGAAGGTGTCTGAGAGGTGGGATTTGAGCTCAGGCCTGAAGAGTGAGGGGAAGTGCCCGTGCGAAGGCTCTGAGCTGGGGAATCGGGGTGCTCCCAGAGCAGACCGGCTATGCATGCTGGGAGAGATGGCCAGACCCAGGGCATGGGGAGCTTCGGGGACCACTCCGGATGGTGGGAAGTCACTAAAGTAGTGTTTCTAAGGAGCCGAGGGGTGTGATATGACTCACATGGTGGGATCTCGCTGATGATTACTTGGACAAAGTGGGGAGCAACAAGCTTCATGCATTCAGCCATCTCTTGAGCACCTCTCTCTGGACATGTGCAGGGCCAGGCCGGGGACACAGATGCAATACTCTGCCCTCAGGGGCACTGTATCCTGGTGCTGCTGACAGGGCCATGTGACAGGGCCATTGTTCCTTCACGCTTCTCACACTGCTCTGCTCTGTGGCTGTCCTCTCCTGGGCTCTGCTTCCTACCACTCCTTTAATGACACTGATGGAGTTTTAGTTAAGAAATAGGAGGCGTGGGAAGAGGCAGGGACCCCATGTAATTGTCTTATGCTTGAAACTTCAAAAGCTGCTGGACTGCAAGTCTCCCCTTTATTCTCATACCATGGGATGGGGGCTCCTTGCTTTCTACACCGTCCTAACTAAACTGGGGGTGACAGGCAATGGTTTAAAAAAAAAAAGGAAGGCCAACTTTGAAAACATACATGATCCAAAGAGCAGGTTGTGGAAAGGCGAAGAAGAAAGAACGTGCAGTGGAAAAACGGGACAGGCAGGACCTCAGTCGAGTGATCAAGGTCAACACCAACAGTGATAAGTCATGGGGACAGCTTGTGCCCTTGGTATGGTGCGATGAGAGGGGTGCTTCACCTCTGGGGTCTTCCTCCAAGCCCATAACCTCAGTCTAATCCAGAGAAAAACATCAGACAGACCCCAATAGAGGGGCACCTTACGAAACACCTGACCATGGCTCCAAACTGTCAAGGTCATGAAAAACAGGGAGAATCAGAAAAATAGGGAGATGGCTAAGGAGACATGACAACTAAATCGAATAATGTAGGGTCAGGGTTGGTTCATCTGTGGTAACAATATACCACACTGATGTAAGACATCAATCATAAAGGAAACTGGGATATGCAGAAACTCTCTGTATCATATTCTCAACAATTCTGTAGATGTGTAACTACTCCAAAATTTCTATTTAAAAACCACAAGCCTATCCCAGTATTTTTGTGGTGGTTGTGAGCGCCACCATGTGGGCACACAGCTACATGAGCTGTGACGAGGCTCCGCAGAAACAAACCAAGAGGGCAGGATCTCAGACTCTGGGCTTGGGAAATGGAAAAGGCCAGTTGCCCCACCTGCAAGTGGCTCCTAATCCAATGGGGGTGGGCTGGGGGGCTGCAAAGCAAATACAGGACTCCTTATCGCTGGCCTTTGTTTGCACCTTTACCTTGGGATAGAGATAGAGCTGATCTATTCTACTGTTACTGGTCCAAGAAATCACTGTGGGACTGCTCTGTAATTGAGAATGTTTAACAATAAAAACTCTCAAGTGGGTGTATAATGACAGCATTGAAGTAGCCTTAGGTGTGTTCCTTGGACTTTATAATCACTGTGTTTCAAATGTTTATTTCAAATCTACTCCTTTAACCCAGGAATAGGTTCTACGGGAGGAGCTCGAGATCCACACTGCACCTAAGTGAGCTCAGAAAATTCTGGATATTTCAAACGTACCCTTGAGATGAATGCTTATGTGTTGGAAGCCAGATCCATAACTGGGAGTTTTTCGAATAAACTCAGTTTTAAAGCATATGTAATTAAAATGTGCACATTTGAAGCTTACATGAACATTATGAAAATACAATAGTATTAATAACAGCAGTAACAGTTAAGAACAGAGGCCAGCAAACTGTGGCTTGCAAGTTAAATTTGACTGGCAGCCTGCTTTTGTATCGCCAGTGAACTAAGAATGATTTTCACATCTTGAATGGTTAGGGGAAAGAAAAATCAAAAGAACAATATTTCATGACATGTAAACATTATGTGAAATTCCAATTTCAGTGCCCATAGAGTCACAGCCATGTTTGATTATTTATATATTATCTGTGGCTGTTTAGAGCAATGACAGCAGAATTAAATCACTGTGACAGAGACCATATGGCTCAAAAGATGGGAAATATCTATTCTCTGGCCTGTTGCAGAAAAAGTCTGCCAGCCCCAGGTTTAGTGCTTAGACTAGGACAGTTGTTCCCCTCATCTATGGTGTCACCCTCAGTGGTTTCAGTTACCTGGGGATAACTGAAAATACTAATCGGAAAATCCCAGAAACAAACAATTCATGAGTTTTCAATTGCATGCCATCCTGAGCAGTGAGATGAAATCTTGTCTGTCTTGCTGTCCTGGCTGGGACATGAATCATCCCTTGGTCCAGTGTCTTCATGCTGCGGATGCTCCCTGTCCATCAGTCACTTAGTTGCCATCTCTGTCACCAGAGTCACTGTCAAAGCGTTGCACGGTGTGTGTTCAGGGAACCCGAATTTTCCCGAATGATGCCACATTCATGTAACTTTTATTAATTACGTTATTGTAATTGTTCTATTTTATTATTAGTTACTGTTAATCTGTGCCTAAATAATAAACTTTATCACAGGTATATACGAACAGGGAAAAAAACCAGTAGATACAGGGTTTTCTGCACTATCCACAGTATCAGGCCTCCCCTGGGGGTCTTGGAATGTATCCCCCACAGACAAGGGGGGGACTACGGTAAAAAGATTTTTCAGGGAGCAGAATTCCATTACTGATGGCACTGGCTGACACAAAATAGACTGAATTTTAGTTGGTTTAATTGTGTTTTGATTTTTAAAGCCAGGACACTCGCTCTGCCCCTCAGTGCCTGTACCTACTGGGAGAGCTGCTGCAGCCCTGTCCTTGGGTGCGCTTTGGCCCACACAGTATTGCCTCTCTGTGTAGAACACAATTGCCCCAGGTATTACTGAACACTACGTGCAAGGCTGGTGTGTGTGAGAAGCCAAAGGGTACCTGATCCTCCCACTACCTTGGCTGCAGGTGGCAGGAACCTAACTTGAATAAACTGAGGTGAAGAGGGGATTATTCATTCCTGTCACTGGCTGACGGGGGTGGTGGTGGGGTGGGGAGTGGGATTGGCTGGGCTTTGGGACACTTTGCTCTCACAGAACTGCTTCTCCTTCCTTTTGTCAGCCTCAGTGCTCAGGACATTTCCTCCAGGAGGGATCATGCCTTGCACGAGCTGTCACCAGCCAGACAAGGCCCTCAGGCAGGGCCAGGCAGCTAGGAGCTCACTCCTTAGCCTCTCATTGTCCTCATTTTTCCCCCTTCCTCTTTCCCAGACCTCTCATCCACAGTGATCAGCCCCCAGCCACTTCTCCCTTTTAATTTAATCATCACTTGCCAACTCATTCAAGCAGCAGGGGTTGATGAGAACAGGGGCTCTGTTGTTCACTGCTGTGTCACCAGCACCTGGTACGTAGTAGTTGCTCAGTACGTATCTGGAAACTGGAGGGACAGCAGGGACATGCCGCTTTGGACCGTGCAGTTGTCCTAGCCCTACTCAGCCTAGGACTGTCAGGATCAATCTCATAGTCTGACAAATCAGGTGTGAGCTCATGGATGGCACCGGAAACTCTGGACAGCTCACCTGGCAAAGGTAAAGAGTTTTCACAGATCTTGTGAAGGGTGAGGTGACAGGAAGCAGTGTTTTGACAGGCTTGGGGCAAAGCAGGGCTGTATGTGAAGGGGCCAGCATCAGGTCTGGGCAGTAAAGTGGACCTGGCTCCCGTGTCCTTGGGAACCACCAAGTCAAGGTAGCTGTGGGCTGCTGTGTCCAGAAACCACCCATCCAGTGCTCTGCACGCAGGCTGGAAAGCCAGGCTCCTCCCTGTCACAGTGACTTCCATTCTCCAGGAGAGAGCTAGAAGTTTCTTTCTTACTGATGGAATTTCAGACAGTAAAGTTTCTGCTAATCTATGGTTTTAGAGTTCAGAGTATAAAGTCGTTACTTTAAAAAAGTAATCTTTATAACATTACAGCTGCAGCCCGGTGTCTTTGAGAAATACTATTCCTGTGAACTTTGCAGCTGGTTTTGTCTGTGTTTGTCATTCAGGCCTGATGGATGGCCTGGCTGATGATGGATGGGATGCTCTCAGTCCAGGAGACAGGACAGGTTTTTGTGTGCTTAGTGCGGGAGATGGGTTGACAGAGGCAAAGAGGCCAGACAGAGGACTGTTCCTGCTGTCTAGGTCTAGCCTGGACCTATATAGGAAAGTGGGTGGATGCAGGACCTATCTTGGAGGTAAAACAGATTTCATAAGTAATGGAACATGAAGAGAGAGGCAGGAGGTGGCACCCAGACTGGTTCCAGTTCTCTGCTCAGGGGACAGTGGGAACTAGCACTAAGGAAAGAGAAGCCATTTTGGAGGGAAGAGGCCAAGTTTGCAGTTGGTTAGGCTGAATTTAAGGTGCAGTCTTGTAGAGATGTCTGCTAAACAAGTGGACATAGGGGCCAGAATCCAGGCTGGAAGACCAGCTGGCGGGTTTGGGGGCCAGTACTGCAGACAGGTGGGGATTGAAGTCAAGAGGAAGGATTTCAGGAGGAAGGAAGCTATCTCAGAGAGGATGTGTGGGGTGAGAAGAGGAGAGGGCCATGGGGAGCAGCAAGAGGAACCCCAGTAGAGCAAAAGACAGGAAAGACTGAGTGAAAACTACTGGGGGAGAAAAGCCAGGAACCTAGTGAGCTAGATGCCCAGGAAGGAGAGCTTTAATAGCAGGGAGGGAATGCCAACTGGGAACCACTGGATATTAGGGCTGAAAGTGCCCATCAGATTCAGTGACAGGGTCCCTGGGGCCAGGGTTCAGGGGACTGAATGAAGGTGAAGGAATGAGATCAACAGTCTTGAGACATTTTGGGGTGAAGACGGGGTGGGTACTAGCTAGAGAAGGGTATGGAGTGGGAGAGTGGTGGTCAGGAAAGTTTATTTACCAAAACTGGAGAGACTTAGGCACATTTAAAGGCTTCTGGGGAGGGCTGGTAGTTAGGAGAGAATGCAGGCATAAGACCTGGTTATTAGAGGCAAGAAAGGGGTGGGCTGCGGAGCAGAGGTCACGGGGGGCAGGAGTCCAAGGTCTAGTTAGGAGGCCGCACTTTCTTCGAGCCTGGAGGGGGCTGCTGGCCGAGAACTAATGGTGCAGAGTGAGGGGTGTCAAAAGAGAGTTGCACGAGAGCCTTTGCAGTGGAGGGTCCCATAGCTGGCTTACCCGCCTCTTTTCTCTCGCTGTCCCCTTTTGGGCCCACTCTTCTGTGGTCATCTTCAATCGCCAGGCGTTGGCTGTTGCCCATCCCAACCACACCCCACTCGCAGTCACACCCCTTTCCTAGCCACACCCCCTCCCCAGCCGCACCCCCATCCCAGCCTACCCCTGCTTCTCCCACATCCGATATTGTTCTCTCCTCCAGCCCAGACCCTAGTTCCCCAGCCCAGCTTCCCCGGCTTCTCAGGTTGATCATTAGCCTCCCGGCTTCCCAGCCGCTTCTCCAGCCCCTTTCCCAGCTCCTCCACCGGCAGCACCAGCTTTAACCCAGCGCCCTCCAGCCTTCTTCCTGCCTGCAGCTGCCGGTTGGTTCCCGCCCGTGGCCCCGCCCCTACCCGCCTT
>PVJL010008643.1:0-64767 GCA_004026885.1 Lyroderma lyra
TTATAAATGGTGGAGTCAGACCCCTAAAGTCCTGGAAGGGAATTATGAGCATGTTTCTTAAAACTACGACGGCACTAGAGCCAGAAACTGGCAACAGCATTGGATCGGTAGTGCAAGTGGGGTCAAAGAGGAGAGGGAAGCCATTATTTTCAATTATTAAGAAACACATGCTGAAAGTTTTACCCTATATATGCATTCTTCTGAAAGTTTAGAAAGAATTCAGTTTGCACAAATGACCAGGAGAGCCACCACCTGGCATAATGAGCACAGTGACAGAGGTACACGTGAGTGCTGTGGGGACAGATGGAATGGGCCCTTATTCTTTATCAGTGGGTGACGCTGAAGCAGGTTGGGAAGGTGGGGAGGAGGAGCTGCCTGGGCTGAGCCCTGAAGAAGAAGGAAGAGTTATGGCGATGAAGGGCGGGAGGAGGGCTGCAAGCAGAGACCTGCAGGAGCCACGCCGGAAGCCTGTTTGGGGAATTGCAGGGGTGACTCAGTTGGAGGGGATGAGGGAGGCCAGGGGTGCTGTGGAGAGATGAGGTGGGTGGGGAAAGCAGGACAGATCATGAAGAACCTTGCTGGACATGCTGGGGAGTTAGGGTTTCATCCTGGAGGCAGTGGGGAGTCACCCAATGATTTTTTTGTTTTTGTATGTGGGTAGCTCCCTGGCTGGGAATTGAACCCAGGCCGCAGCACTGACAGCACCAGCGCCAAAGCCTTAAGCCACTACACCACCAGGGAACTCCCCCAATGATTTTAAACCATTAAAATCCAACTAGGTCACATTCCTGTTACATTAAAGTGTCTTCCCTCACACTCAGGATTGTCACAGTCATTGCAGCAAGGCAATACCTTCCCTGGGTCACACATCTGGTCCCTACTGTTATCACAGGTGTTTACTTGTTTCTTTATTATAATATTCTTTTTTGGTGTTGGTCAGAGTTTCCATATGTCTCTCACACTTTTGCATGCCTTGCAGTGAGGTATTGACTGTTTTTTTCTTCCATATTCTTTTCAAGGATGTTTGTACAGTCAACAGCTTTAGAAGATCAATGGAGTGCCTCCCTCCAGAGCACAGGATAGATTTGTTTAGCATCCTGTATAATAGTGACAAGATCTTCCTCTAGGAAATATTTGAATTTTCTAACTTAGTGGTTCACTTCCTGTAATGCAACCCATTGTGTACCGGCATCACCTGGATCTCTTCTCCTGCTCTGTGGGAATTGGAGCTCAGGGGACAGGTGCAAATGCTGATACACTGGTTACTCTAAATTTCTGTGAATAGGAAACTGCCCTTTGTCTGACTCAGAAATCTTGTACCTTCTGAGAGAAACCGTAAAACTATGGCAGAGTACAATAGAGCTAATATCTCATTCCCTTCACTGTTTCTGACAGTTGGATCCTTTAAGTATGTCCTTACTTATTCCTTACCAGTTTTTCAAAAGGACTCCTGCACGTACCATACTGCTATTTCTTTTTTTTTCTTTTCTTTTTCTTGCTTTTTGGTATGTGGGTAGCTCCCTGACTGGGAATCGAACCCAGGCCGCAGCACTGACAGCGCCAGCGCCGAAGCCTTAAGTCACTACACCATCAGGGAACTCCCATACTGTTATTCTTGCCACAGGTTAAAGAAAGACAAATCCACAAGTGATTTTGCCTTATTAAGAGAATTTATACTGAGTGCTTTTTAGCACCTTTGTTGAGATATGCAATAATTTACACACCATCAAGTTTATCGCTTTAAAACATATGATTCACTTATTTTTGCTGACCACATTTTAAGATTTTCCATTTTGTTTCTTAAGGGCATAATTACACTCCCAGCACCTTGTTCTTGGGAGACAGTTCCCATGTGGCAATGGGGAGAAGTCCAGGTGATGCATGCCCACGCATGGGTTACATTACAGGGGAATAACCACAAAGTTGGGAAACCTGAATCTTTCTTCATTGTGTTCATTTTATTGACTTAATCAGTGAGAAACTCTCTGGATCTCCTCTGAAGGCATCTAGATTAACACTGTCCCCTAGAACTTCCTGCAATGATGGACATGCTCTTTATCTGCACTGTCCAGTGTGGGAGCCACCAGCCACACGTGGCTATTAAACACTTGAAATGTGGTCCGTGAAACTGAGGCACTGCATTATTCACTTTATTTAATTTTCATTAATTTAAATCGTCAATGTGTCCAGTGCCTACACGATTGAACAGGACAGGTCCATTAAGTGATGATGCTGCTGCTGTAGGAGAGAAACTCAGGGTTCCTGACCAGGCCCCAAGGCTCTCCAGGATCTCCTCGCCTGGGAAATGTTTCTGAGCTACAGAAGGTCCTGGGAGAGCTGTGGGTTCCAGGAATTCACTCTTGGATCCAATCTCTCTGGCTTTTATAAGGTTTATTTTTTCTAAGCTTCAGCTGAACCTGTCCCAGGTGAGCCAAGCAGTGAGGGGCACCTGGGTGAGACCTCACCCTCCTGAAAGGTCTCACTGCTTCCCTTCTGCTCAGAGGTGACAGGGAGACCTCACAGATGGGGCAAAGTCCATCCTACAACTGTACACTTGTCCTGCTCTCATCCATCTCCCCCTGCAGTGCCCTGTCATCATAATTTCGTAAATCCTTTAAACAGCCCCCAGTATCACAGTGAATTTTTATGCTACTTACATCAATTTTTAAAATATGGGTATTTAAAATAAACCACAATTTAGATAACTTATTTGACCTTTATTTTTCAATAAGCAGCATCCTAAGAAAATGGAAAAGAGGCAAACACATCAGGGCTGTGACGTAAAACCAAATTGTAATGTCCTACTGAGCCTGGGTCTCCTCACCTGTAGAATATGCACAGTGACTGTGCTTCATACAGTTGAGACTTCCTTCTATGTGTCATTCTTTGCATAACTTAATAGTGGTTCTGGGCATTGGTTTTAGTGTCAGTTGGGAGCCCTGCCAATTGGACCAGGCCTTGAGCAAGCTTAAGCAAACCTTTATTTCATATAGTTTCTAAAATGGGTGTGCTCCCTGAAGAAAAATTGTCCACGGTGCAAGGTGGTGGTGGGGTGTGACTACCTCAGGCGATTTGGAAGAGCACAATGGTGTTAGGTCACTTTACCCTGATGTACATGCAGATACCAGCTGCCAATCAAGAACCATTCAGCTGACATGGAATTTCCCATTTACCTTAGGGACAGGCACTCCCAGTCCCACGATTACGTGAGAAGCTTGGTTCTTCCCTTCAGTAAGGAAACACTACTTTTAATATAGGTTATCAAAGCCTATGGGACTCTTTGCTGCTCAAAAATCCCTGTGAAACACACGGCAAATCTGAATGAAGATGCAGATGATAGACACATCGTGATAAAATCCCACACACAGTAAGGCCAGGGCAAGGGGAGAGGTGCTATCTTACTCTGTCAGATGATGTTCCAGAGGTGAACACAACAACATTTGCTATCCCACGCTCTCATCTGTGGCGTGTAATTGTCACTCCTCATGGTGAGGCGAAGTCTAGTTCCCCCTCCCTTTTAATCTGGGCCAGTCCTAAGGTCTCGTTTGGCTCCAGAAGTGGTGCTGTTTCAGCTTCCCAGGTTAGGTAAAATAAGATCACATCATCTCCATTTTTTTTCCCTTGGAACATGCCCTGTGGATGCTGCCTCTTGAGCTGCTCCCACTCAGACACCCATCACTATTGTTAAGCACCCAAGTCACGTGGAGAGGCCATGTCTAAGGCCCAGCTGCACCGAGCATTTGAGTTGTCTTATCCCAGGGGCCAGACTTCTGCACAGTGAGTCCCAACATAATTGCAGCCCCAGCCACGGAGACACCCCAGCCTTCACGTCTTCCCAGCTGAGGCCCAGAGATAATGGAGCAGGGCCACACCATTTCCAAACTCCTGACCCACAGAATCCATGACGCTAATAAAATGGTTGTTTTTGCTGCTACATTTGTGGTGGTTCCTTATGAAGCAACATATCACTAGAACAGGAATTGGTATTTGGTCACAAGGAGCTGCTAAAATAGACATAAATCATAAAATATGGGCTTGGGACTGGGTTGTGGGCAGACACTGGAGGATCCTAGAAGAGAAAGTTCACAAAAGCTACAAGGGCGTCAATTTGGCTCTTGGTGCATGCTGGGAGGACAGGGGGGAATTGTAATGGAAGCTGAGAAAAAGTAATTCATATAGTAGCAGAAAGTTTGGCATCACTCATCCCCGAGGAATTATTTAAAACAGTAAATATACATAACAAGCTGGTATATTTGAGGTAAGAATATTTCTAGACAGAATATTTAATGTACCAGTTCATTTAGCCACTGTAGACCAAAATATAATATCGACTAGGTGTTTTGTCACCAAAAAGGATTTAGTTAGTCAAAAGAGAGGTTGCAATCCAGAGCACGCAGACATGGAAGCCACGTGAACACACTAGGCCTTAAGCCAAGATGGTGAGGTATTTATGGAAGGGGAACGGAAGTTAGAACCACAGAACTTGATTTTAAACATAGAGTTCTTCTGTAGGATTCTCAGGATTATGTAGAGCCTGAGACCTTCCATAAGCCCTGGCTCCTCCCATAGACCCTCCCCAATGATTGAGTTTGCTTAAAGTTCCAGTTCGTCTTTATCGCCACATATGATAAGCATAAGGAAATGAGATGTAAAATAGCGAGAGAAAGTGTCCAGTTTTCAAGCAAATTTTCTATCTAGAACTTCTAGAACTTACTGGGTCCAAAAATAAAACTGTTTTTCAGTTTCTGCTTCTTCAACGGCAAGATTCTCAAAAAAGTAGGTTCCTGGCAAAGATCAAATCCAGGGTGACGTAGTTAGGTTCTCTCTGAGACCCCAGAAATACCCAAGGTGATGCCACAAAGAGCCTTTCAGCAAAACAGAATGCCCTCCACATGTCTCAAGGTCATACCTCCCGGACCTGCCAAATAAACTGAAGGGTGTCTGAGAATCTTAAGGTAATTGTACACAAAGGGGCTCCAGGAAAGAGAAGGGCCTGTATCAGAGAGATATGCAGTGTGGTTTCTGTTTAATAAAGTGAGTCCTCACCCATAAATTTATAGAATGTCCACATATTTTGAGAGAGTTGTACTAACAGAGCACTGTTAGTTTGGACTAAAAAGTGACAGAGAAATACAAAATAGAAAGATACCTATAGACCATCAAAACTCTATGGGTGCTCTTTCAGCTAGAGTTCTCCAGAGAAACAGAGCCAATGGGATCTCTGTCTCTGTCTTTGTCTCGTCTCTCTCTTTCTCACACAGATGTACACACACACACACACACACACACACACACACACGCAGTATTAATGTCCCTGGCCAGCTACTCAACCTGTATGCAAGTTGAGTTTTGGTATCTGCTGCCATGTTTTGGAGACCTGGGTGAGGGTAAGGCCAGCAGATTTGGGTAACTGCAGTCCTGTGAAAGCTTCCATCACTGATACCAGATGAAAGAGAAGGAGTCAGGAGTAACATGCAATGGCAAGTTTCCACTCAGGATTGGCAAGGCTGTCGAGGCAAGTTCACCCCTTGAGGCTCGATTGTTTGAGATGCAGCAGAGCCACAGAAACTGGCTCGTAGTAATTTTTTAAACTTGGCATTCCTCCAGCATGTCCCTTGCATTCTCAGATGCTTTGCTGGACAAACTCCAACCGATCAAATTTCCTGAGCACTTGACCTGACTACACCTGCAACCACCCAATGTTGCTCAGACAAATTCTTCTTCTTGTACTGAGTCCCCAAAGGCCATTAACTGTTTTCTTTCCTGGAAAACGAAGTACAGCTACATAAATTCAGGAATATATGGAAATCGTAAAAGGATTTGAACCAAATGACCCAAAGCCCATCTGTATGTGAGCACTATAAACTTTCATTTCAATTTATGCAGTAAGAAATATTCATTACCAATGTTGAAAAATCAGTCTCAAGAATTCTAAAAATCTTGAGACTTCAACATGGAAAATAAAAAGGAAACCTTCCTTCATCATTTTCATGTTTTTTAGCAGGGTTGGGAGGTGAGGTAGTGGACTCAGACTTAGGAATCTAGAAGGGACAAGAGAGGCACAAATTTTTTAGTAAAAAAATTAACCACATCACCTGCCCCAGGGCTGAGGGAAGAATACAAAGTACTGCTGTGGTCTGTCACTGGGTCTGGATTGGGGTCGGATGGGAAAAGGAAGTAGAAACACTTTATACCAGGAATGTCCATCTGAGACAAATTTACTGCCCCCGAATCAGGCATGCGCAAAGATCCATGTAGTTTGCGTTCAGTGAGCTGGAAGGAGCCAGGAGCTGGGAATCAGACAATGAATGTGGGTTCTGAATTGTATGGGGTGATGGTGCACTTACAAAATTATTTAAATTCATTGGTATCATCACAGATATCTCACAACTACCACTCAAACCTTCCTTTTTTTTTTTTTTTTTTTTTGGTTTGTTCCCTGAGCGGGGATCGAACCCAGGCTGTGGAGATGACAGCACCGAAGCCTAGCCACTATACCACCAGGGAACCTCCTAAAACCTTTTTCTTTCTTTCTGAAAAGGACATTACACACACATACACACACACACACACACACACACACACACACACACACACACACCCCTCTCTCTGTCCTCATTTATGTCATGGACTATTGATCACTGCCTCCTCCCTCAGGTGTTCAATAAGCACTTCCTCGGAAGCACTCATTCTCTCCCCAGATTGTGTCAAGTCTCCTTTTTATCAACTCCCTTTGCATCCCTTTACTTTTCCTACATGCACTTAAAAAAAGATATTTCAGGAGTTCCCTGGTGGTGTAGTGGCTTAGGGTTTCGGCGCTGTCAACGCTGTGGCCTGGGTTCAATTCCCAGCCAGGGAATTACCCACATACCAAAAAAAAAAAAAAGATGTTTCAGTATCTTCCCTTTCATTTCTGTCTCCTGGACTGGACTACATCACATATGTGTGCTTTATAGCCACGCACTCCGCCTCCAGCACAGGGCCCTGCACAGAGCACATGCTCTCTGTCTGTGACGTCCACATCAGGAGCCACAGTGAGGAACTAGGTGGGGGGGAACCTAATGCAATATGGTAACAAAGGGTCAGGAAAGACCAAATGCACAGGAATAAATCTAATACACATGCGCAACATTTCCACACTGACAACATCAACATATTACTGAAATAAAGATATCAAAATAAATTGGATTGAATGTCTTAATATTCTTAAGGTGAAAATTCTCTCCAACTGATGGAGAGATCCATTGCAATAAAAATCAAACACCCAAGGAGGCACTTGAGATCTTGTTCTTCAGCATATGTTGTCAGTTTGGCTCAAATAAAGTCTTATATATAAAAAACACCAAACACTGAACATGTTTTCTTTTTAAATTTTTGCTGCAAATATACATGCTGGGCCTTGTGAAAGGAGCTAGAATATCCGAAATAATTTTTATTTAGGAGAATAAAGATTATGTATAAAATAATAGTAATAAAATAATATGATTTGCTTAAGGACAGACAATGGGAAAAGATAGAGAACACAGATACACCATACATACAAGGTCACCTAATTTTCTGAAAAAGCACCACTGCAATTAGATGGAGAAAGAATGGTCTTTCAATATGTAGTGCCAGGTAACTGAATATCCATGTGAAAAAAATGAGCTACCTCACACCGAATATAAAATTATTCAACATGGATTATACGACTAATTCAAAGGGTAAGACAATAAATCTTCCAGGGAAAATGTAGGATTTGGGATTAAACAAAGATTCCTTTTAAAATTAAAAAAAAAAAAACAACAAAAAAATAAAATAAAATAAAAAAAAGATTCCTTTAAAAGAACACTGAAAACACTAACCTAAAAAAAGAAAAGAAAAGAAAAGAAAAAAAGAATCAATTGATAAACTGGAGTTTATTAAAATTAAGAACTTCTGTTCATGAAAGCAAATCAATATTAAGAGTGTGAAAAGGCAAGACACAAACTGGGTTAGAGAGAGGAGGAGACATGAGATAGAGACAGAAATACCACATCCAGAGTATAGAACCAATAGACCAACGACCAATTTTTTAAAAGAGGAAAAGAACAGACACATCAAATGTGAAGATATCCAAATAGTCAATGGACAGATAAAACCATGCTCAATTTCAGTTGTCACCAGAGAAATGCAATCAGATAGGACCATTCACCCATCAGAATGGCTCAAATTTAAATGCTGACAGCACCATGTGTCAGCAAGGGTGAGTAGCATCTGGAACTCACTGCGAGTGTAAGAATAACCACTTTGCAAACATGTTTTATCTATGAAGGTAAACCTATGGCTGTCCTAGGAACTAGTAAGTCCACTCTGAGGAGATATATACATGAGCTCATCAAAAGACAGATACCAGAATGTTCAGAGAAGTTGTATTCATTCCAGTCCCAAACTGCAAACAACACAAATATCCATCAGTGGTCGGTAAACAAGTAAATTGTGGTCTATATTCACAAAGCGGACTATCACACAGCAATAAACACGATCTGCTGCTCTACACATAAATAGATGAATTTCGCAGACATAGGACAAGAATGAAGGCACACACGGAAGAGAATACACTGTGTGGGTCCCTTTTAGTAAGTTCAAAACAGGTAAAACAAACACATGACTGTCACACTCAGAATATTGTTAAATCTGTGTGGAGTTGCTGACTGGGAAGAGGAATGAAAAAGGATTCATGAAAGATGCAAATGTCCTCTACCTTGATCCGAGTGGTAGTTACACACACATACGTTCTTCAAGCAGTACATAAAATATGTGTGTGCTTTGGAAAAACTAAGAAACACAAAAAATTGCTTTTGCAATGGAGAATGTCTTCTCTTTTATAGGAGATAGTGCTAGTATTTCCTGGGGAAAAAATCTTTCTGTAATCTCAATATTTCTGAGAAACAGTATGTTGCTTAATGGAAAAACCCATACTTGTAATTTTATTATTTCTTGAGATAAGATGTATAAAATAGGCATTAGCTCTGATAGTTTCTATACACCCTTATTTATGCAATTGAAATAACTCACCTGTTACATAGTAAATTTACTTAATTACATTCAGACTTTCACTTTTTTATTGATGTCTTTTTTTTTTTTCCACATGACAACACCTTTCGTGTTTACTTAATGCAGAACCTTAAAGGCAAGTCAGGCTTCCTTTGCTCTCAATTACTCCTTGCCAAATCATACTTTGGATATCACAACTCAGAGATCGTGTAGTTCATGTTTTGAAGAGACTGTCACAGAAAGGACCAGCCCAAAGCAGAGGGTGTCTGGGGAGTGGGGAGGAGCCCAGAGAGGGGACAGATAAGCCAGGATTTGGAAGGGCAGACCCGGAAGCGGCTAGGCCTGGTGGCGCCCCGTGTCTGCCGCCTCCTGTGCGTTGGTGTGGTTTCAGGCGCCAGAGTAAATGGCCCTGAGGTGGCTGTGCACACTGGAATCCTGGAGAGAACCCTATGTATTTTCACTAACACTATAGTTGTATTTTTTGTGTACCAGTCTCCAAAGATGCCTCTTCCGCCTCCCACTTCTCCTGGTTCCTCCTCTACTGTGGGGAATCCTGGACATTTCAGTCCTAAAGGTGCAGATTGGGCCCTTGAAGCAAACCTCTGTGCAGGGAACTAGTTTGGGACACTCAGGGCTGCCAGGGACATTAAGTTCACTCACATTCATTCATGTTTTCTCCCATTTATTTTAGCAGAAAATGATTGAAGGCCTCCTGTGTGCTGGGTCCAGTCCATGCTGCTGAGACACAGCTGTGAACAAAACAAAGTCCCTGTCATCATGGAACATTAGCTCTTGGGTGTAAGCAGAGCAAAAGCAAGCCGATACATGTATGGTATGGCACGGGAACAAACACAACACACAAAAGTGTATCCAAGCAACAGGAGGGATCAGGATGGATGTTCAGATACAGTGGTGGACAAAGGCCTCTCTGTGGAGGTGACATCTGAGCAGAGGTTGGGACAGAGAGGTGTGCACATCTCTGGAGGAAGTGCATGGCAGAAAGAGCAGGAGGCGAATGACAAATCCCAAAGGAAGCAGGATCTATGTGCTCGAGATGAGGACAGTGAGGCGGAGAGGAGTGGGCCATGAAGATGGCCAGCAGGTGATGAAGAGCTTCCAGGGGTTAAGTCTCATGGGTCATGTAAGCCCTGATGAGGGTTGGGGAGACACCTGGGTGGGGGATATTTGAAGAGGGCAGTGACATACGTGAAGGACCCCTCTGGGTGCTGGATGGAGAACAGGCCTAACACATATGACTCTTACTCTCACTGACGTGTCACAGCTCTGCTCCCCTTTCTCCAGTACAAACTTCCCTCCTCCTCTGAGCCATTGCACAAACAGGCCGTCTCTGCTGCCTGTGGGCCAGGCTGCCCATCCATACGCAGGAAGTGGTGCTCTGGCACCGGCTCCATGAGCACCTGTCTGGACCTCCTTCTGTTCTGTGGAGCACAAGACACCATAGGAAACATCTGAACACTTCCCTATGTCTGGGGGTACCTGACCTTGTGAGACTCACTGGGGCCAAAGATGTCACCAGCATTGTGTCTGAAATGCCAGAATTCTCTTTCCAAGACTCCTTGTAGCTGGGGTGACCCACGCTCAGCCAACCAGGTGCCTTTGCCTGGGCGAGGCTACTGGCTGTGACTGGAGGGCCCTTGCTCTCCTGCTGCAGGCTCAGACTTACAGGTGGCTTCAGGCTGGCACTCCGGGGCCAGAACACGCAGTGCCTGGTGGTGGCAAATGCAGTGAGACCCCCTTTTAGGCATGCACTGTGTCAACAGTAGTTTCTCCTTTTCTCTGATCAATAACTTGATTTCAGAAAGAGTTAGGACCCCTAAGCTGCATGTTATTTCTCCACCCTTCCAATCGATGGTTGAGCTCCTCTATATCCCTTCAATAAATCCCTTTTCTAACTAAATGACTCAGAGTATCTTTATCCTGATTGCAATTTAGACTTCTCACTGATGTAGGGCATATTGGGATGGAATTTAAAATGTCTGAAAGTTAAAAATATGAAAACATTTTCTATTATTTATCAAGCATTCATAAGATTTTACCAGGAGGAAGGCACTGTTTAAGTGACACACTCGTCATGGTATGTACTCATGGACACAAACCCCAGTAGCATTATGCATTGTAAGTACGTGCATGGTCTGACAATTAAGTTCGTAAACTCATCCTAGAAAAAGTGCTACATACCTCATTGCTGAACATCACCTTCAAAGTACTCCCCTTGGGAAGCTATGCAACAACGCCAGTGCCTAGTCCACCCTTCAAAGCAATTTAAGAACTCTATCTGGAATAGCCATCAGAGCTGTTGTCATATTACACTTGATGTCCTGAATGTCATTAAAATGACTTCTTTTCAATATTTCATTTATCTTTGGGTAAATAAAAAAGTCACTGGGGGCCAGATCAGGTGAGTAGGGAGGGTGCTCAAATACAGTTATTTGTGTACTGCCTAAAAACTTGCTCACAGACAGTGCCGTGTGAGCTGGTGAATTCTTGTGATGCAAGAGCCATGAGTTGTCGGTAAAAAGTTCAGGTGATTTTCGTCTAACTTTTTCATACAGCCTTTTCAGCACTTCCAAATAGTAAATTTGGTTGACTGTCCCATTGGTACAAATTCAGAATGAACACTCCCTCTGACATTAAAAAAGGTTAACAACATCATTTTGACTCTTAATTTTCACTGATGGAACTTTTTTTGTCATGGAGAATTGGCTGACTGCCCTTGTGCACTTTGACACTTTGTTTCAGGGTCATGATGACACGGCCCAAAATATCATTTTGCCTCTCCAAAAGGTCTTGGAAAACCTTTACTTTCCTTTGCTTTTGTTCATCGGTGAGCTCCTTTAGGACCATTTTTGCACACACCTTTCTCATGCCAAGGTTTTCTTTTTTTTTTCTTTTTGGTATGTGGATAGCTCCCTGACTGGGAATCGAAGACTCATGCCAAGGTTTTCAGTTAAGGTTTTTCTAACTTTCTCTATAGATGTTTACTTGGTCTGCTATGCTTCTCACAGTCCGCTGATGATTTTGACGCACAATTTGACAATCTTTTGCAATGTTTTCATCAATTCCGCTTGTTACTAGCTGCCCTGACCTCTCCATTAGTGATGCTTTCTCTCCCCTCAGAAAAATGTTTAATTCTTTTGTACACTGCTGTTTTTTTTCCCCCATGGCATCCCCTTAAACTTGAACTAACATGTCCCTGATTCCACTTCCACTCTTGCTAAGTTTAACAAGAAATTTCATGTTTGTTTGTTGCTCTAATTCAAGTTCTGACATTTTTTTGTGACAGCATACAAAAACGGGCAACAATAATGAACGTCACTCGGCAAGACACCATGACATGTCAACATGAACACAGCTGTGAGACACAGATATACTGAGGTTATGACACCTTCCCGAGTTGTTTGTACAGCGCTGCCAACCTAAGTGCATGGTGGCAAGTTTGCAAACTTAATTGTTAGACCTCATATAACAGAGTTTACTGGGGTGTGCTAACAACCAAACGAAGAAATAGCTGAGATTCAGTCCCCTGAACACTCAGTGTCCCTAGAAAGTTGTGCGGGCCAGGCCTAACTTGACTGAGTGAGCATCCGAGCCCCTCTCATCCAGCAGAGGGCTCATATGAGGTCTTCTCGTGTCCAATCTGGTTCTCATCACAGTGACTTGGGAGTTGGGAATTCTCTGATCTGAACTAGGTGAATCAGAGACCCTCCCAGGATCACATGTGGGCCGTCAAGCTGCAATAAAAGAGCCCTCACTTCAGATCCTCTGACACTTTTCCATCTGCTCCATTTTGAGGCTGCTGCAAAGCCCTGGTGACCAGAAGCTGCATCTTGGTAAGGGGGACCCCAGCCCCTAGTCTAGCCCCAGCCCAACATATCCCACTCACCCCTACCCCTAACACTTTCCCGCTGTCCATGTGCACCCCAGCCCCTCCCTCCTGTCCTCAGGGCCCCTGCAGCAGCTCTGTCCCAGCACCACCTTCCACCAACCAGGACACCTGTCCCTTCCCTGGACTTGTGTTGGCTCTTCTCTGAGCATCCCTGCACTCTTTACCTTTGTGGGTCCCGGAAAATCCAAAGCCAGCTCTGGGACACTGACCCCCACCCCGATCAACCAGATGCCAAAGAATCGCCCCAAACCAACACTGAGCTTTACCCAGAACCTAACTAGCCTCAGAGCATGACCCAGGCTGGACACATGCCTACAAGCCTGCCCCATGGCCAACCCCACCGCTTCCCCGCAGGGCTGGTCTGCATCCCCGTGCATCTGTGCTCAGAGTCAGGGTGGGTTTCAGGTGAGGATAAGGAGGGCGCTGGAGGCAATTTACAGGGAGGTGGGACGGGCTCTTACGTCACCCCAGATTGGGAACCAGGCCTGTTGCTCCCTGGGACCGACACCTGCTCCACCTCCCAGGATTTCCCTCCGGCTCTGGGCCCTGCTGTGCCAGCCTGCCCCCAGGTGTGGGAACCAGCTCTATGATGCCAGGAGAACCGCCCTTGGTCCACGGTCACGTGTGGACACAGCTGCACCTACTGACCCTGTTTCCAGCTTTCTCCTTCATATCCTCTGGTTTCCTACAGGAGGTGACACTGAGGCTAAAGGGGCCAGGAGTGACCCCTGACTGCACATCTGCCCCCGTCTTGGAGGAATGGCTCAGGTAGGAGCCTCTGCTGTGCTCCAGGCCGGAGGAGGGAGTGTGGAGACAGCAGGGAAGGGAGTTGCCATGTCTGGGTCCTCCCAGTAGGGCCCCCTGCTCTGCCCTCCTCTCCACCTCTGTCCCAGATTCCCACCCAGCTGCTCTGCATCTAGGTCTCCCTCACCCCGGTCTCACGAAGTCCTTCTCTTTGTCTTTCCAGTTGAAGACAGAGCTGCTGAGTGACTAGAGCTGATGACTCCTGCAGCAGCCTAGAGAGAGCATGGGGTCAGCCGGGCCCTGGGATATGGGGCTGGGGTTGTTACAGGAAAAGAGGGCTCTTCTTTCCACATAGAAGAGAATTCATTGTGAACCAATATAGAGTTTAAAGTAAAATTAAGTTTATTTAGCAGAGCATAAGAAAAGAAAGGCCATCTCTCAGACAGAGTGGCAGTCTCTAACTGCTAGTGGAAGAAAGACCCCCTTCATCTCCCAGGCTAGGGCTTTCTGTTTCCATGGAAAATGTATTGGTATGGGGGGTGGGGGTGGGGCCGGGAAGGAGGAAAGAAGAACAATGGTAAGTTTATCTTTAACTTCTGTAAAATGCATGAGGAAAAGGACAGGTTTGTTTCTAACTCTTGTAAATCACAACTTGAGTTTTATTTGTAGTGTTACCGGAAAATGGGGTGTCCTCGTCGACAGAATGTCCAGGTTCTTGGTATCTTGAGCAAAGAATTGAACGAGACACACGAAAGTAAAGAGGCAAAACAAAGACACTTTATTGAAGAGAAAGTACACTCCAAAGAGGTAGGAGCAGGCTCAAGCAAGGAGAGTGGCCCAAGAGCCCCGATTAACGAGGCTCTGGTCCTTTTATTTTCTTCCATGTCTTCAGGGGAGATACCTCTGGGTGTGGAGTCTGATTGACAGGCCTGTGACATCACCTTTCTTTTATTGTTCAGGTTTCCTTTCCAAATTCAATTACCTCCTGTGAGGGTCTTATCTTGAGGCAGGGATTACTAGTGAAAGAGTGGCATCAGCAGGGTGAGTCTCATGGGAGGGGGTCCCAAGATCGCCCTATTCTATCTGCCTTCCTCACATTTCCTTAAGAGACGTGATCCCCACAAATCTTTATGGGAAGCTGAGGGGCTGAAGGTCTCATCTTCTATATCTGCTTCCTGCTGAGGATGGTCATGGCTCCTACCTATTGGGGATCCACAGAGCTCTCACCCTATCTGATCTAAAGGGGGAGGGATCTTGAGATCCACCATGTTGACTCCTTTGGTCGAGATGGGCTGGAAGCCTTGCCAGGTGACATCTGCATTCCAAAGGCCCCTAAATGAGGAGACCCAGACCCAGTTAGTAAATTCAAAAGCTTTGGCCGGAAAGGTGTGCCTCAAAGCCATCACTGCAGGGTGGTTACATGACAGAAGATTTGTTTAGCCCTTTGGAGTCTCCACCACCACCCAGGTGCCACCACCTATCCAGGAATGGCCTGGGGGTGACACAGCTAACAAACAGATTCACAGTCGCAAGGATGATTAGCTAAACCTAGCATACCCAGCTAAGTAAAGTTTTATTATCTCGTATCACAAATTTTAGGATGGCTACCCAGGGCTGGAGACAGACATTTTGGAAATACAATTAGCAAACACAAGTTACAAGTTCTTCTCTGAATGATTAGCTCAAACAGGGGCAAAGGCTATCTGGGAGATACCGGGTAAAAGCCAATTGTCTAAGTTTTGGGGTAATTGTCTAAAGCAGGAGGCAGAATGAAGACATTCCATGATTCAAGCTTGGAGCAATCTGTTGTTGAAGCTAGAGTTAAAGGAAAACTGATTGAGAGGGTGATTAAGGCTAGGGACTAGGAAAAAGGGGAAACTGAGAGCTAAAGAACAAGAACAGGGGTCTTTAGTGAAGTGGGGGGATGGCTGCTCTGTTTGGCCCATGTCAGTAGTAGGCTTAACTACAGGAATGGCCATAACGAAATCACTAGTCTTTGGACAGTTTGTTCTGTGTGATGAACATGTGCCTGAGTTCTGTGACTTACAGCAGGTAGGCAGCATGCTTAGAATCCAAGCTCCTAGTTTCTTTTTTGTAAAAAGTCATTGTGCCCCTTCTCTATATTAAGGAGGGGTGGGGTGCACTGATGGCTTTAGAAAAACAGCTCTCTGTGTCCTATTTAATTGTGATGCAATTCAAAATAAAGCAATACTGAATACAAGCACCATGCTTACTTGTGTGAATTTATAAAAACAGTTCTTTCTTGACTTTTTGCTTGCAAACTGTGGGATAAGGTCACCAGATCTGAAATGTTTCCTTATTTGAATTCTTGCTTTGTTGGTTTCCTAAAAAAGGGTGTGGTGTGTATTTTGGGACTGAGGGATTTGAAGCCTGGTAGGAGGAGGGTGATGTGCCCAGAGACATTTGACTCTGAGTGGCCTCACCTTTCCTTTAGGACTAGGAAGTCTAGCCCAAGGGCCTCCCTCTGAGAAATTTTTGGGAAAATTCCAGAGAGTCTAGTTTGTTGGTTGTAGCCTGAGGCATTGTATGTCATAAAGAGGAAGAATTTCAAGTGACTCAGGCATCTATTGTTACGAGAGAATGGGACCCTTCTCAGCATGGTGTCCACCGAAACAAAGAGATAGTTTACTGAAAGGGAGAGTACACTCCTAAGAGGTAGCAGCGGACTTGAGCAGGAAAATAGCTCAAGTCCCGATTAACGATGCTTTGGTACTTTTATTTCTTTAGTTGCAAGCGGTTATGCCTATTTGGGTGCGGGCTTTTTGATCAACTATTTTGACTGACATGGGATTGTCGCATCACCTTTTCTAACTGTGCACGTTCTTCCCCAGAGTTCAGTCCGATATAATGATATTAACCTTCTATATTGAGATGTGTCTCTTCTCCCTCGCCTGTTTTTTAAATTATTTATTTATAACAGTATGAACTCATGGGTATTTAAGCTTTGAGTTATCATCTAATAGTACAGGTACTCCTCACTTAATGACCAAGTTCCATTTCTACGACACAGTCATTAAGTGAATTGACCCATAAGCAAGGAATTGACCCATAAGCAAGGAGCTTAAAGGTGGATGTCTTGTGGTGTGTCGCAGTGCCATACAGCATGTGTTTTTCAATAGATATCATGTGACACCACACTTATAAACAAAATATAGTCTTGTGTGATGGCGAATGCTTTGTGTAGTAAATACGAACAGGCTGTGGGAAAGAGACAGAGACTGAGAAAGGGGATTCCCTGCACTGGAGAATTGGTCGTAAGTCTGAGCAGTGTTTAACCCTACCAGACCGCTGTACCGATTTTTCAGTAATTTCCCAATCTGCTGCTATACCACTGTACCTAATTTTCGAAATGAAAGGTAGACCTATTTTCTACAATGTCTCCAAGTTCCATCTCATTCTAACCACTTGTTTGCATGTAACTAACATTTTTCTATATCATGTTGATTTTTTCTCTTTGATGCTCAGGAGCCCAGGTATAGGGGACAGTTAGGTTCAAGGCCTCAGGTCTGGTAGGGTTAAACAGGTAGGTGGTTAAGTGAGGAGTGGCTGTACTTCATTTATATTTTGTTCAAATTGTTCCAGCTTTGGCCATTGGGAGTTCTTCTAGTTGGCTCCTATGTCCCTTTGACATATTGTGATCAGTGTGGAGTTTGTATTATTATTATATTCACTATTTGCATTATTATTATTATAACCATTATTTATAATGATTATCTGGCACTATGAGATGCTCCAGGTTCATTTTGCATCCCAAGATGGGCAACACAGGGCCCAGCACATGATCAGATTCCCTGTCTCCCCACTCACCTGAGGAAAAGCTGGTGGTATAGGTTGAAGTCTGCATTTTCATAGATATTTTGTCTAGGAAGTGTTCTTTTCCCTTCATAAAAAGAAAATTTAAGAAATTAGGATAATTTTGTACAGTGTCAGATGGGTAATTGATTTATTGGGGTTATCACTTGGTAAGATATAAATGCCTAACCACTACATTGTTTTGTACACCTGAAACTAAAAAAAGAACAAAAGCAAAAACAAGACACTTATAAAAAATACTCAAAAAAATCTGTCATTTTAAATAGCATTTTTAGAAGTTTATAAACCTAAATCTTATCTTTTCCAGCAGTGATTTTCTGTGTCATTCTAGAAATAGAAGCAGGCAAACTTAAATTGTATTTCTTTACCATTTCTAAATGTCTAACAAAATCATTGGGACACATTTCCTGTTTGTGGACATGATAAGCAGTAGTGTAAACAGTCTGGCAATTCCCTTTTATTTTTCAAATGCGGGATTAAAACTTCTAGATTTAAAGTTAAAAGAAAAAAAAAATAAATGATAAGACACAGACAGAGAAGAGGAGAAAAATTCCAGAAAAGAGCAGAGGTAAAACAACAGGACGGGATCCTCTTCCCACTTTCTGTGCCCCTCATCCCTCCCTCCTTCCTCATCCCTCCTTCCCAGTTAGGGGCCTTCACCTGGGGCAGTCACTGGAGATGGGAGAGGAAGCGCACTCGGCTTTCATACCCGGAACTTTCAGCTTCACAACAAATCTCGGGGATTCAATGGGCTCGGAACAGCAGAGCTCCAGGCAGGGCCAGAAGGTGCAGTTGGGGCCACACAGGCGGGTCCGGTTCAGGGGCAGGATGGTGTCATTGTCACAGCACTGCTCCAAGGGGTTGTACACACGGTCCCCACACAAGGGCGCTGGCTGGCAGAGCCATAGCCCTGAGCCAATGGGAGTGCCTTGGGCGACAATGATGGCGTGGATTCCAAAGAGGAATAGACACCTGATTCCCAAGGGCAGTCTCCTCCCTCCCATTCTTCCCTACCCTTCCCCTTACCTGTGACTACCTTTGAACACGGCAGAAGGAAGATTGTTATGCAGATGAAAACTGTGGGGAAAGAAAAAGGGGTTGACCCGCCCCATGCACCAGCTCGAGGCCCATGCATGGAGGCAAGCGGGCGGGGTATGGCGGGGCAGGCCGGGCCGGGCCAACCGGGACTGCATCACCCGCGAGAGGGCGAGGAGCTCCGGCCTCCGTGGTATTCTTGGGGAGCTCGCTCCCTCAGGCCGCACGCAGCCCTCGGGGTCGCCCTTTCCCCTCCTCGTCGGCCCCAGTCGGGGCGGCTCGCGCTGGGCACGAGGAGTGGGTGGGGCCGCGCCCCGAGGACGCGTCGCCCCAGCGGTGGGCTGCGGGACGCTCCTGCGTCCGCCACCGCCCGGTGCTTCCCCCCGCAGGTTGCAATTACGCGCGTGCCCCGAGCGCACGGAGGAGGAGATCGCAAGCGTGGAAACATGGCGTCCGCTCTGCGGGGGGCCGTTAGGGTGCTCGGGGAGGGCAGAGCCGGCTTCCTTCTCAGGTCACCGGTGCCCTGATAATAAATGCTTCTTCTATCACCCAACACCTGTGTCGGTCTGTTGGCACCAGCCCGATCTCGGTTGCCCTCCGGTAACTAATTCTGTATCTATATAAATGTTTTTAATTATTTTATTTATGCTTATGAATGAAATAGTAATTCTAGAAATCAATAACGATATCTTATGCAAAATAATAGCCTGGAATACAATAATCATGTTTTAATATAAAAATTTTTATGTGTAAAATTTCTTGTACCTTGTATTTGTTGTGTTTTGTAATGATTTGTTCTATAAAATTTCTTGTTAAATAAATTTAAATTTTTCTTTATAATACAAAAAACAAGTACCTAAATATAAACATGAAATTTTGAAATAAAAATTAAAACGATTTTTTCTCTGAAAGGCCAAAAATATGGATGCACATTATACACGGAGAACATTATACGCAGCAAAACATACTAAAAACATTTATATAGACACAGAATTAGTACTACCCATGTATAATGCGCATTCTTATTTTTCCCCTCACAAATTTCTACACAGCATTCTACACAGCAAAATATGGTACATTGGTGCTTACCCAAGACGTAGCTTTGTGGCATCATCACATCTGAAGCGGCTCTAGGAGAATTGAAAAAGTGATTAAACTCAAAACTTTAAGTGATGCAAAATGCTGTCCGTGACCATATATAGTCACCAGTTAAATAACAGGATTGCCTGAGCAGACTGATGACACCACTTTTGGACCAATTGATTTCTTTGTGAACTACCTGAGCATAGTTTCTTTAGGAGGGGCCTGGTTTCAGTTGAGCAACTGGCAAAACAAGTGTTGACCCATTCCCAGGCAACTCCAGACTTTGGGGAGACTGCAGCTTGGCTCTACCTAAAGATGAGCTTCTGAGAACTTTCCATGGTGGGTACTGATGAGGGGAGAGGGGGTCAATTAACTTCTAACAACAACAACAACAAAAAGTTGTTCGGGTAGATATCCAGAAGAGAGATTTCTGGGTCATATGGTAACTCTATTCTTTATTTTTTGAGGAACCTCCATACTGTTATTCATAGTGGCTGTACCAATTTACATTCCCACCAGCAGTACATGAGGGTTCCTTTTTCACCACAGCCTCTGCAACACTTGTTATTATTTGTCATCTTGATGATAGACATTCTAACAGGTGTGAGGTGGTATCTCATTCTGATTTGGATTTGCATTTCCCTAATAGGTAGTGAAGTTGAGCATTTTTCCATATCTCTGTTGGCCACTTATATGTCTTCTTAGAAGTGACTGTTCAGGTCCTGGGCCTATTTTTTAACTGGATTGTTTGTTTTTATTGTCATTGTTGAATTATACAAGTTCTTTATATATTTTAGATATTAGATCCTTATCAGAGGCATTGTTTGCAAATATCTTCTCCCATTTGGTTGGTCGTCTCTTTCTTTTGCTGTGCGGAAGCTTTTTAGTTTGATATAGTCTCATTCATTTATCTTTGCTTTTACTTCCCTTACCTTTGAGGTCAAATTCATAAAATCCTTTCTGAACTCAAGGTCCACATGTGTAGTACCTATGCTTTCTTCCATGCAATTTATTATTTTAGGTGTTATGTTTAGGTCTTTGATCCATTTTGAGTTAATTTTGGTATATGGTGACAGATCAAAGTTTAGTTTCATTCTTTTGCATATGGCTTTCCAATTTTCCCAGCACCATTCATTGAAGAGGTTTTCTTTTCTCTATTGCATGTTTTTGACTCCTTTGTTGAAAATTATCTCCCATATGTATGTGGGTTTATTTCTAGGTTTTCAATTCTATTTCATTGTTTTTGTGTGTCTGTTTTTCTGCCAATACCATGATGTTTTGACTATTGTTGCTTTGTAGTATAGGTTGAAATCAGGGAGTATGATACCTCCAGATTCATAAAAATATATGTACCCCCATATTCATTGCAGCATTATTCACAGTGACTAAGACATGAAACAACCAAAATGTCCTCCTATATATCACTGGATAAAGAAGGTGTGGTACTATACACAATGGAATATTATTCAGCCATAAGAAAAGATGAAATACTGCCCTTTGTGACAACATGGATGGATCTTGAAATTATCATGCTGAACAAAATATGTCAGAAAAAGTCAAGAACCATATGACTTCCCTCATGTGTAGAATATAAAACTGAAAGAGACAAAGGAGCAAGACAAACAAATAAAGGAACAAAAATTCATAGACTCAGACAACATTTTAGTGATTACCAATAAGCGGGGAGGGGTGGTAGAAGAGGGAGGGGCAATCAAATATATGGTGATGGAAGGAGAACTGACTCTGGTGAGCACACAAAACAATATATAGATGATGTATTATAGAAAGGTACACTTGGAACCTACATAATTTTATCAACCAATATCACCCCAATAAATTTAATATGTAATAAAAATAGTAAGTTCTAACCAGAGGAATTATTTTACTCCTTTGGTTTCAAGTGCTCACTTCTCAGGATTTGCTGCTTCTGTATTTCCCAGGCTCTGCATCTCTGGAAATGTCAAGAGGGCCCTCTATCAAACCACTTTTTTCCTTCTGGGGTCATTAGAGTTGTCATGTGATCTAACAAACGAGCAAGGGGCTCTGGAAACTCCACAGGGGTTGGGGGAGAAGGCAAAAAATAGTGATGATCCAAAAGGACATGTGGGCTTAGTGTCAGGATCCAGAGATTGCTCATATCTCCAGGCCAGGATCAGGGCAAGTTCTAAACACATGCTTATTGTAAGAATATGATATTAGTGGTCAATTATACGTGATGTAGTACTTAACAATGCAACCCAGACAGAGGGAAGGACAGGCCAAACTGAATAAAGAATGAAGTGCCAACTACAGAAGAACCAGCACAAGTTCAAATAATCCCAAAGCTTTGGAAAGGACATCAGCCCTCGGGGATGTGTGTCTTACCCTATCAGAAAAGTACTGAGAATTGTTATGATTCTCCAACTCCTAGTTGCTGACAGTGCTCAAGGAAGAACTGCTGATTTATGCTTATTCAGCCTGTCCAACGGTTCTTGAGATGGTTCTCCTCTTCCAAGGTCCATTCTCAATTTCCCCGACGTGGGGGAAAAGGGTGGTGGAGAGTGTGGAGAGGAGATGGGGTGGATAGGGCCACTCCCCACTTCTCCAGAACCTGAGAAGACCAACAATAGGAAGAGTTCCAGTGAGCCCAGCCTGTCAACTTGTTTAATACCAAATGTTAGGAAATGTTTTAGTTTAATTGGGTAATATAGAAAGGAAAAATAATAATGCCCTTAATATATAATTGCCATTTTTTCCCAAATAAAACTTTATGTATGCTATTGGGAGTTGGGCAGTTAATGTGTATGTGATTTTTTTATCTAAGGAGATGGTACAGGGCAGCGTGCAGGGAAAATTACTGACGGACTGTGTATGATAGACAATTATGTATCCTTATATTCTATTTCGTTAACACTAAGATGCCATTGATAACTACATGGTTGTTTTGTAATTCTAAACAATGACCTTGTCACTTAGAATTTTTACCTTTCTTAACAGAGTTGCTTTAAACATTTTTAGACAAAGACTTTCGGAAGGTAAATATAAAAATGCAAATATATGTGAAATAAATGAATTAAGGTTTACTTAAAACTTCTCCACTTTCAGAGGTTTACCCCAAAATTGGTGCCTGTGTTTTTTTTGTTGTTGTTGTTGTTTTTTCTTTTTGGTATGTGGGTAGTTCCCTGACTGGGAATCGAACCCAGGCCGCAGCGCTGACAGCGCCAGTGCTGAAACCTTAAGCCACTACACCATCAGGGAGCTCCCTGCCTGTGCTTTCTTATACATGTGTTTCACAGAAACATTGTTTTCTGTACTGGTCATGCAAGGTTTGGTTTTATTCTAAGCTGCTGATACCCATTCTGTAAGTTATGATCAAACTGATACCATCAGTCCTTTCTTTGAATTTTCTTTCATTCATCCCTAAAGATTTGGCAACTCCTTTGCCTTTCATTATGTTGTTGGTACTAGGCAAAACTTATCTCTGAAACAAAGTACAATATTCCCTATCTACTAAGGGTGTCTTTCTTTCTTATATCCCATGAAGCACTTATTTGTTGATCTGCAAGGAAATATATACTTGAATCTACCCCTAAAACAATGACTGTATGCTTCATTACCAGTAAATTTACATCATGCTGTTTTGTTAGCATGCCATTTTTCATACACACAACATATAAGCCAAATCATAGTGTAGTGCTTTCTGATATTTCAAATGACAACTGCACTCAACCATGAGGCACCAGCAGTGACAATAAATGAAATGACAATAATATGATCCTTGATAACCAAGTTGGTGCATGTACAGGCAACCACAACGATATCATTCTGTCTGGGTAACAGTCATTATAAAATGCCATTGATGATAATGAGTCACAAGTTCAAGGCAATGGAAATGTAATAATACATGTATCTTAGAGCATATGAGAGTCCATCCAATTTGCAACTTAACGTATTTTTGAGGATCAGATGAGGTCACACTTGAAAACCTCCTAGCATGTGGCAAGCACTTAATATTTTCCTATTCTCAACTGTGTTGTAGTAAGAAAGCCACACACACTTAATATAATAATAATAATAATAATAATAATAATAATAAGCCACCAAACAAATATACACTTCTCTTTCCATAAATAATTAACAATTTAGATTGTAGTAAATAGATCTTAGTCTAAGTTTTCCTGAAGGAGCAAATCACTGTCTGTTTGACACTATGTTTCAACATATTTTAGGTCCTGGACAATTTCTGCTGATTAATGAAAATTATGAGTCCTCTTCCCAGGAACTTGCAGATAGATAGATAGATAGATAGATAGATAGATAGATAGATAGAAGAGATGGGTGGACAGATGGACACCATGCATCAAATTTCAGGGGTTCAGGTTTACTGGCTCCTTAAGCCCATTTAAACCAAACACTACAGGGCATGAGCTCTTGCACTAAAAGGAATGTAGCTGGTGAAGAAGTACACATTCCTACAACAAAGACAGCCTTTTTCATGATCTCAGGGCAGTTACTTCTTGAGAGTTTCAATAAAGCTTTCACTTCCCTCAAGCAAGCATCATGAATTTTAAAAATATATTTTACATTACATATTTAAAATCTCAATGTATTTGCCTATATCTCTTATACTGAAGTTCATGGTAGGCACCCTTTCAGTACATTTATAAACTGGTTACTTACAAGGGGTTACTTGTCGGGTTAAACTAGCATGTGCTCTGGCATAAAGAAGAATTAATTACCTTTGAGCAGGTCCCCAACCGAAAACTAAAATAAACATGAACTAAGATGAAAAGAAATGTACTAGGGAGTTCCCTGGTGGTGTAGTGGCTTAGTGTTTCAGCGCTAGCGCTGTCAGCACTGCAACCTGGGTTCGATTTCCAGCCAGGGAACTACCCACATACAAAAATAAATAGATAAATAAAAAAGAAAGGTACTAGCTTTACTGAAGATCCCTAGTTTATTGCTCATTATTTTTTATATGTTTGTTGATGTTGTGTATTTCCTTCTCTATAAATTAACATATACTATCCAGAACAATTGTTTTGAGCTGTTTTCTCCTTTCTTATTAATTTGTAAATGCTCTTTGTATATTGGGAATACTAGTCTTTTGTTTGTTATATATTTTCTTCACATTTTTTTTAATCCTGTGTCTTTCTTTCAGTAATGTTGGTGGTATTTTCTTTCTTAAAGCTATTTCAAATTTTTGTAGAACCATCTTTCACCACCCCCTTCCATCCCTTTCCACTTTTTGGCTTTCACTTATTTAAGGAGGCCACCTCCAATTAAAAGTTATATGAGTAGTTTCTACATTTTTCCTTTTATTTTAATCATTTTTTTGGTTTACTTAGGAATGTTACTTTTGCACAGAGTGATGCTGGATCTCAGTTGATTTTCTTGCTAGTAAGTGCCCATTGTATTAATATCACTTGTTTACTAGTTTCAACTATTTTGTGCTAATGCATGATATTATCTTTTTTATATATCAATTTCTCATTTGTAATTTTATCTCTTTCTGGACTCTACTCTGTTCCACTGATTTATGTGTCATTTTTCTGGGTAGTGATATATTCTTTCATATGGCTTTATTATAAGTTTTAATAGCTGGCAAGAAAAAATCTCTAAAAATCTTCTCACCCTATTATGCTGGATCAAGCTCTATCTGACAATATTTGTGCATTTAACTTTCAATAAGATCTCTAAAATAATTTTATGATTTTTGCTCTTAAAAAAAGGCAAAATTTTTGTCCTCAAAGACTTATGTACCCCAATGTTCATTGCAGCGCTGTTCACAGTGGCCAAAACATGGAAACAACCAAAGTGCCCTGTGACAGATGACTGGATAAAGAAGTTGTGGTACATATACACAATGGAATATTACTCAGCTGTAAGAAAAGATGAAATATTGCCATTTGCGACAAAATGGATGGACCTGGAGATCATCATGCTAAGTGAAATAAGCCAGACAGAAAAAACAAAGAACTGTATGACTTCACTCATATGCGAAATATAAAACTGAAAGCAAAGAAAAAAAGAAATGAACAAATAACCCATGGACACAATCAATATTTATTTGGGGACGAGTGGTTAGGGAGGGGAGAAAGGGGAGGGGGGTGGGAGAGGAGGGGGGGAAGCTAAATATAAGGTGATGGAAAGAGAAGTCACATTAGGTGGTGAACTTACTATACATCAAGTTGACAATGCACTGTAGAATTGTATGCCTGAAACCTATGTAATCCTTGCTAACAGATGTCACCCCAATAAAAAAAAAAAGGCAAAATTTTAAAATGAAAATTTAGATGATATTTTTAGTAAATATTGCATGACTTTGGAAAGGATGAACATATTAATGTTTTAATATTTCTCATACCATAGGAAAACAAGACCCATACATAGGCTGTCTACAAAAGACCCACCTCAGATTGAAAGGCATACAAAGACTAAAAGTAAAGGGATTAAAAAAAGATATGTCATGTGAATGGAAATTTTAAAAAGCTGGAATAACAATACTTACATCAGATAAAATAGACTTCAAAATAAAGATTATAATAAGAGAAAAAGAAGGACATTAAATAATGATAAAGGAATTATTCTAACATCTATGCGCCCAACATAGGAGTATCTAAATATATACAGCAAATTTTGATTGACATAAATGGAGAGATTGACAGTAATACAGTCATAGTAGGAAACTTTAACACCCAACTAACACCAATGAACAGATTTTCCAGACAGAAATCAACAAGGAAACAACAGCATTAAATGATACACTAAACCAGATTTAATTGATATTTTTAGAGCATTTCACCCCAAAGCAGCAGAATATACATTCTTTTCAAGTGCACATGGAACATTTTCCAAGATAGACCACATGTTAGGCCACAAAACAAGTCTCAATAAATTTAAGAAGATTGAAATCATATCAAGCGTCTTCTCTGACCACAGTGGTATGAAACTAGAAATGAACTACAAGAAAAAAACTGAAAAACACACAAACACATAAGGACTAAATAACATGCTACTAAAAAATTAATGGGTCAACGATGAAATTAAGAAAGAAATCAAAAGGTACCTTAAGACAAACAAGAATGAAAACACAACTATCCCAAATCTATGGGACACAGCAAAGCAGTCCTGAGAGGGCAATTCATAGCAATGCAGGCCTACCTAAAGAAACAAGAAAAATCTCAAATAAAGAGTTTAACCTTACACCTAAGGAAACTGGAAAAAGAACAGCGAACAAAGACTAGAATCAGCACAAAGAAGGAAATAATAAAAAACAGAGCAGGAATAAACAAAATTGAGACTAAGAAGATGATACAAAACATCAATGAAACCAAGAGCTGGTTCTTTGAAAAGATAAACAAAATTGATAAATCTTTAGCCAGACTCAACAAGAAAAAAAGAGAGAGGACCCAAATAAGTAAAATCAGAAATGAAAGAGAAGTGACAACTGACACCACAGAAATACAAAGGATTATAAGAAAATACAATGAGCAATTATATACCAACAAATTGGACAATCTGGAAGAAATGGATAAATTTCTAGAAGCATGCAATCTCTTAAGACTGAGTAAAGAAGAAACAGAAAATCTGAACCAACTGATTACTACTAACAAAATCGAATCAGTAATAAAAAAAACTCCCAACAAACAAAAGTCCTGGACCAAATAGCTTCACAGGTGAATTTTACCAAACATTCAAAGAAGAATTAACTGCTATACTTTTAAAACTATTCCAAAATATTCAAAAGGAGTAAAGGCTCCCAAGCTCATTCTACGAGGCCACCATTACTCTGATCCCAAAACCATTAGAGACATTACAACAACAACAACAACAAAATTATAGGCCAATATCCCTGATGAACACAAATGCAAAAATCCTCAACAAAATATTAGCAAACCAAATTCAGCAATATATCAAAAAGGCCATACACCATGAGCAAGTGGGATTTATCCCTGGGATTTGCAAATCAATTAATGTGATACACCATGTAAACAAAATAAAAGATAAAAATCCTATGATTATATTAATAGATGCATAAAAAGCATTTGACAAAATCCAGTATCCATTTATGATAAAAACCCTCAGCAGGAGTTCCCTGGTGGTGTAGTGGCTTAAGGCTTCGGCGCTGGCATTGTCAGCGCTGCGGCCTGGGTTTGATTCCCGGCCAGGGAGCTACCCACATACAAAAAAAAAAGAAGAAAAAAAAAACAAAAAAAACCCCCTCAGCAATGTGGGAATAGAGGGAACATACCTCAACATAATAAAGGCCATATATGACAAACCCACAGCTAACATCATACTCAATAGGGAAAAATTAAGTGTTTTCCTTAAGATCAGGAACAAAATAAGGATGTCTACTTTTACCACTTTTATTCAACACAGTATTGAACAACCTAGCTATAACAATCAGACAAAAACAAACAAACAAAAATAATAAAAAAGGCATCCAAATTGGAAAGGAAGAGGTAAAACTGTCATTATTTGTAGATGACATGATACTCTACAGAAAGAAACCTAAAGATTCCACCAAAAAACTACTAGAACTGATAATTAAATTCAGTAAAGAAGCAAGACACAAAATTAATATTCAGAAGTTGGTTGCATTTCTATATACTAATAGCAAATTATTGAAAAGAGAAATTAAGGAAACAATCCCATGTATAATTGCATTAAAAAATAAAATACCTATGAATAAATTTAACCAAGGAGGTAAAACATTTGTACTAAGAAAATTATAAGACACTACAGAAAGGAATTAAAGAACATACAAATAAATGGAAGCATATACCATGCTCATGAATAGGAAGAATTAATATCATTAAAGTGTTCATATTGCCAAAGCAATCTATAGATTCAATGCAATCCATACCAAAATATGAATGGTGTTTTTCACAGTACTAGAACAAATAATTCTAAAATTATATAGAACCACAAAAGACCCTGAATAACCATGGCAATCTTGAGAAAAAAGAACAAAGGTGGAGGTATCACAGTACTTGATATCAAAGTATACTATGAAGCTATAGTAATCAAAACACCATGGTACTGGCATCAAAACAGACATAGGTCAATGGAACAGAATAGAGAGCCCAGAAATAAACCCACACCTATATGGTCATTTAATCTATGACAAGGGAGGTAAGAATATACAATGGAGTAAAGACAGTCTATTCAATAAATGGTATTGAGAACACTGGACAGATACATGCAAAACAACAACAACAACAACAACAACAACAAAACTGGACCACCTTTTTACACTATATTTATGAATAAACTCCAAATGGATTAAAGACTTAAATGTAGACCTGAAACCATAAAACTCCTAGAAGAAAACATAGGCAATAAACTCTCAGACATTGTTCTTTGTAATATTGTTTCTGATATATCTCCCTAGGCAAGGGAAACAAACAGTAAATAAACAAACAAATGGGACTACATAAAACTAAAAAGATTTTGCACAACAAAAGAAACCATCAACAAAACGAAAGCTATCCTATTGAATGGGAGAAGGTATTTGTCAATGATACATCTGATAAGGGGTTAATATCTAGAATTTATAAAGAATTTATGCAACTCAAACAATCCAATTTAAAAATGGGCAGAGGACCTAAATAGGCATTTCTCCAAAGAGAACGTATGGATGGCCAATAGACATGAAAAGATGCTCAACGTCTCTGGTCATCAGAGAGATGCAAATTAAAACCACAATGAGATACCACATACCTGTCAGAATGGCTTTCATCAATAAATTAACAAACAACAAGTATTGGCAAGGATATAGAGAAAAAGGAACCATCATGCACTGTTAGTGGGATTGCAAATTGGTGCAACCACTATAGAAAACAATATGAAAGTTTCTCAAAAAAATTAGAACTACCTTATGACCCAGCAATTCCACTTCTGGATATTTATCTGAAGAAATCCAAAACACTAACTCAAAAAGATATATGCACCCCTATGTTCACTGCAGTGCTATTTATAATAGCCAAGATATGGAAGCAACTTAAGTGCCCATCAATAGATAATTTGATAAAGAAGATGGAGTACATACATATAATGGAATATTACTTGGCCATAAAGAAAATGAAATCTTATCATGGGTGGACCTAGAGGATATTATGCTAAGTAAAATAAGTCATACTGAGAAAGACAGATCCCATATGATTTCACTTATCTGTGGAATCTAAAAAACAAAATAAATGAACAAACAAAAAGGAAATAAACTCATAGATACAAAGAACAAACTGATGGTTGCCAGATGGGAGTGGGGTTGGGGAACTGGGTGAAAAATGTGAAGGGACTAAGAAGTACAAATTGGTAGCTACAAAATACTCATGAGGATGTAAAGTACAGCATAAGGAATATAGTCAGTAATCTTGTAATAACTACGTATAGCAGGGCTGGGCAAGATGTCGATCACAGTCCACCAGTGGACCACCAAGCAATTTGAGAGTGACTGCCATATAATAAAATAAATAGCTAGTGGACTACAACACTTGGAGAAGTACCCCTTGCCCTGAAAAAGTCTGCCCAGACCTTATGTACAGTGCTAGATGGGTAGTAGACTAATTGAGGGATCACTTTGTAAATTATAAAAATATCTAAGCACTATTCTATACACCTGAAACTAATAGAAAATAATATTTAATATCAACTGTAACTAAAAAAAAAATAATAATTTTTCCCAGCAACAAAATGGTGGCATGAGAGGGACCTCTGAAAAAACTCCTCTGGAGATTACAACTAATAAAACACCTTTATCTCAACCAAGGACCCTCTACACAATTCACAATCATAGCTAAGAAATCCACTCTTTGCATTAAGGTACATGCACCCAGGCGGAGGGTTAAACAAAGGAGAAATAAAAGGGGAATTGCAGCGATGAAGCCACACATGGGTCCCCACTTGGAACTCTACCACTGGGGGAGGAAGGAGGAAGAAGGTGGCAGGAGAGCACTCTGGACCTCATTGGTCTACAGGACAAAAGAAAGGAGGTGGGGACATGAGATACTGCAACCACCTCACTTTGGCCCCAGAAGGTGCAGACCAGTTCCCAGAGGAGGGAGAGTGACTGGGCAGTGAAGAACTACAGCACTGACACTCCAGCCAGGAAAGAGAAGGAGAGAGGGCTGCGTGCTAGTACCTTGACTCACAACCAGCATGGTCTGAAAGACTAGCATATAGGACAGCTGACCCCAAGCCTCAGGACAGAATCCGTGTGTGGGGCAAACTGGTAACAGAAAGGTGCAATCACACCCAAACTCCCTGCACAACCCCCAGAGCCACAGGGAAAAAACAAAGTCACAGATGCCCCTTTCCCACAGACCTCTGCCCACTCAGTATCAGCAGTGAACACCAAAGAAACTGTGGCAGTGAGGGTCCAGAGAGGCTGCCAAAATAAGAAACCAGAGAAAGGGAGCTCAAAACAAAGAGATGGGGACAGATGACCCATCAGAAACAGAGCTTAAAGCAGTGATTATAATAATGCTTAAAGAACTGAATGATAATTTCAACAGAGAGATAACAAGCATTAAAGAAGACTTACAAACCATTATAAAGGACCAGAGAGAGATAAGGACTACAATAACTGAAATGAAGAATGGAGTAAAAGTCACTAAACTGATAAAATATAAGTGTAAAGCAGTGATTTTCAGAAAAAGCCAGCAGAAAACACCCAGCCAGAACAGATAGAAAAGAATAGCCAAAAAACTGAAAATGGATTGAGATTCCTCTGGAACTATATCAAATGTAAAAATATCAGAATAGTAGGTGTACCAGGAGGACAAAGGAAAAGCAAGAAGTCAAGAAATTATTTGAAGAAATAATGACTGAACAATTTCCAAATCTGGCAAATGAAATAGATATACAAGTCCAGGATGCACAGAGAATCCAAACAAGATGATTCAAAACAGGAATACCCTGAGATACATCATAATTAAAATGGCAAAAGTTAAAGAAAAAGAGAAAAATTCTAAAAAGAGTAAGAGAAATCCAAGTAGTAACTTATAAAGTGACACCCATTCAAGTCTCAGCTGATTTCTCACCAGAAACTTTACAGGCCAGAAGGGATTGGCAGAAAATATTAAACACAATGAAAACTAAGGATCTACAACCAAGCATAATGTACCCAGCAAGGCTAGCATTCAAAACTGAAGATAAAGAGCTTCTCAGATAAGGAAAAGCTAAAGAAATATATACCACCAAACCAGTACTACCAAGAATGTTAGAGGGACTTCTTTAAGATGAGAGGAGGGATGGGAGAGTGGGTAAAATAACAGAAAGGGAAGGAGAAATTTAGTTTGATTGTTAACATAGAATTGAGAGCAACAAAGAAACAAAACTCATTCACACAGTCAATACTTTAGTTGTTACCTGAGGGGAAGGGGGAGGGAGGGGGTGGGGAAGAAGGGACAGGGACACAAAGATATGGTGATGGAAAGAGAACTGACTCTGGGTAAGTTCACATAATGCAACACATAGAAGACATAATGTAGAACAGTACACCTATGTAATTTTTACTAATCAATGTAACTCTGATAAATTTTAAAAATTAAATTAAAACAAAACAAATTTATAATTTTTTAAAATGTTATCTCATAATCCTGACTTCTTTAAGTATTGTCAGCTTTAAATACAATAAGATATTCCTTTTTTAAAGGAATAAATTCTGAAACATTAAGAAAAATTCTACTAATATGAGAAAAGGAACTAAAAAAATAGAGAAAAGCAGAAAAATTTTGTTTGCCAATATGAAAGTAATATCAATAAATAATTACAGCCATTAAAAAGATTATTAATCAGCTGACATTAAAATAGGAAGATTATCCAGGTGGGCCTAATCTAATCACACGAACCCTTTAAAAAGCAAAAAAGAAAAAACAGAAGTCAGAGAGATGTGGTAGAAGAAGAGGCAGGAGACATGGGACAGAAGTGTTGGTCAAAGAGATATGAAGAATGAGAAAGACTCTACTTACCATTGCTAGCTTTGAAGATGGAGAAAGGGACCACAAACCAAGAAATATGAGTGGTTTCCAAAGACGAGAACTCTTGGTTGGCAGTCAGCAAGGAAACAGGGACCTCAGTCCTACAACAACAGGGAACTGAATTCTACCAACAGCCTGAATGAGCCTGAAATGAAACTCTTCTCACATCTTCCAGATAAGAGCTCAGCCAGCCAACACCCTGATTTGACCTTCCAGGACAGCTGGCCTGATTTCTGACCTAAAAAACAAAACAAAACAAAAAACAAACAAACAAACAAACAAAAACATGAGATAGATTTTTGTTGTTTTAAGCAGCTAAGTTTGTGGTAATCTGTTAAAGCAGCAGTAGAAATCTACAATATCTATAACTGGAGAGTAGGAATGCTGAGGATGCATGGAATTATTCCAAGTGAAATGTTTATCTAAAAAGTATAGGTGTAGTGGCTTAAGGCTTCAGCATTGGCGCTGTCAGCGCTGCGGCCTGGGTTCGATTCCCAGTCAGGGAGCTACCCACATACCAAAAAGCAAAAAATAAATAAATAAATAAATAAATAAATAAATAAATAAAAAGTATAATAGTGATTAACATTTTTCCTGACCTAGAAAACAAGTGTTATAAAGCCATGTTGAATCAGAAGTCACATATAAAGAGATAAGAATTTACAACACCTTGCAATTTTAATTCCCAATAGTTCAAATGAAACTGGAATATTAAGAAAAAAGGCTGAAAACTAATAAAATATATGAATGGTCTCATGAGTGCAGGAATAAGTAGGTAGATAGCAAAGCAATCCAACTCAACATACACTAATTGCCTGAATGGCCAGATCACCTACAAAATAAAATCTAGTAAAATAAAAATTAGCAGAAATCTTCAAAACTTTAAAAATTAATCCAAAATTATTCAATCTAATACAAATTGGAGTTCAGTGAATTGAATTTGGCAAATTAACCTGAAGATAGTAGAGATATCATCAGTATTGTTTTATTTGAATGCAATAATAGAAAAGGAGCAACATTCATAAAAATACAGTAAAATAAAGGCCACTACCTCTAAAATCAAACATAATAAATGAGCCAAAAACAGAGGGAGAGAATAAGTAGATATTTTCAAAGCGAATAAATAAAGAAATAAATCCATATTGTTGGTAAAGTTGGAAACCTAATGAGAATAGAACCAGGAATAATTAATTCTTCCTAGCCATGAACATGGTGGTGAGAAATGGGGGAGTAAGGGATGGTGTTTACTTCTGACTTTATACAACTCAATCCTGTTTATTCTTGCTTTATATAACATATGCATAATTTTTGCTTTAGAGAGCTTCTTGATCAATTTGATATGGGCCAAATAGAGCAACCACCCCCCTACTTCACTAAAGACTCCTTTTCTTTGTTGTTTAGCTCTCACTTTCACCTTTTTCCTAGTCCAAAGTCTTAATTGCTCTCCATATCAATTTTCTCTGGCTCCTCACCCTGAGCAACAGACTGTCCCATGGACAATTACTTCCAAACTTGGATCACATGTCTCCAGCTTGCTGATTACAATCACCTACAGGCAAGCACCCCTTCCAGGCCTTTCTAGACCGAGACAGGGGTTAACACCTGAATGACCAGTTGGGCCAGAAGTCAAAAGGCCACAGGCCCAACGGACTCTCAGTCCTAAAACCATCTAGTGACAAGGGCTTTAAAACCTATTTCTCAGATCAATGCCTTTAAACTACTAACTGAATTAATTTCTCCTAAGCTAGGAACCATCAGGATACTAGCGGTGCCCCAACAAGGCTTCCAGACCATCTCAACCAAAGGAGTCAACATGGCGGATCTCAAGTCCCCTTCCCCTTTTAGATCAGATAGGGTGAGATCTCCATGGATCCCCATAGGTAGGGACAACTACCATCCTCAGCAGGAAGCAGATACAGAAGATGAGACCTCCAGCCCCTCAGCTTCCTATGGAGATTCGTGGGGATCACGTCTCTCAAGGAAATGTGTGAGAAAGGCAGATAGAATAGCGGGGATCTTGGGACCCCTCCCATGAGACTTGCCCTGCTGGATAGTCACCGCCTTAGTCCCACCCTATCATTAGTAGTCCCCACCCCAAGCTGAGTAACCACAGGAAGCTTCCAGGTGAAAAGTTAGCTAATACAAGGAAGTTAGAGGGCACAAAATAGCCCACCAGTTTGAGCCAGTTTCTAATGCCCGTGTGGTGAGAATTACAATGACCTTCATTTCACCTGGGCCTCATCATACCATCATTGTAATATCATACATATGCCCGGAGGTTCATTAATATCATTATAACAGACTGAACTCTGGGAAAGAACACGTGCACTCAGAAGGCGGTATGTAATAGGCCCCATGTCAATCAAACTTGTCAATCAAGAGGCCCCACGCCCAGAGGTGTCTCCCCTGAAGACATGGAAGAAAATTAAAAGGACCAGAGCCTCGTTGATCGGGGCTCCTGAGCCACTCTTCTTGCTCAAGCCCGCTCCTATCTCTTAGGAATGTACTTTCTCTTCAATAAACTATGTTTTTGTTTCACCACTTTACTTTTGTGTGTGTCTCGTTCAATTCTTTGCTGGAGATACAAAGAACCTGGACGTCGTGTCGATAAGGACACCCCATTTTCCGGTAACAAATTCACAGATAAGAACAGGTTAGGGAGGGGATATGCTCCTTGAATGCTTTGGGTCTCCACCCAAAGGTACATCTGATAAGATCTCTGTAATTGTGTAACTATTCATGTGGTCAGATTTCCTAACAGTGAGTAATCCTTTCATTCTGTTATAGGATACTAATTTTTTTGGTGTATTTATTTTGTTAAACACTATAGTTTTGTTTGCTAATATTTTCTGTAGGGTCTCTACATTCCATTACACAGAGTTTCTCAGTGGAAGTTTTTCTATGCTATATAAGTCACTTCTGAGAAATGTTGGAAAGTATGTCCTACGTTGCTAAATTGCTCTCATATATCATTATCAGCCTTGAACTCATGATGTTGCCCTCCTACAGACCCTCATTCAACATTTCCCTGGACGGACTGGGATTACCATCCCTCCTATATCTGGAAGCTGGAAATTTACTGGGGGAAGAACAGAACGTTTTTAAAAGGTCAATTCCATTAAAAGAATATTCATTTCCAATGAGGAAAAGGAAAAATAAAAAAACGAAAGAAAAAAATAACAAAACCTAAAATTGCATGGGGTTTTCAGATCTGGCCCTAGTAGGAGTTCTGGCAGCAATATCATTCAGGATAAGGTGGCCACCAGGATGGCAAAGCTGAGCCATGGGTCTCAGGGTAGGGAGGGGCAGAAAATGAAGAAATGCTGGTTGGTCTAAGTGGCATTCCTCATCCCCCACATGCATGGGAAGCGCTGTACCTCCCTGTTCCCAGCAGATCTGTAATTATACATTGGCTTAACAAATGACTTCAACATTAACAAACCAGGTCAGATGAAAGATAACAGAGGGCAAGAGTTGTGCAAGGATCCTTGAGATAGAAATGATATGTCAAGGGCAAAAATTAATTAGAATTTAGATCTTCATGAGGGACCAAATGGTAAGTAAAATAGGCCAATTCAATATAAACAAGTGGCAAAATGAGTAAAATCTGTCAAATGATGTAATTTGTCCACTAACATTTGCAGAGGCTTGAAAAAATATCATTAAACAAAATTTGTGAGTTTTTCTCACAAAATTTGTGAGATTTTTGTGAACTAATCTAAATCAGTGTAGAAATTTGTATTGTTTTATTTGGGTGGAAAAATAACATAAAGAGAAAACAAAAGTAGAAAACAAAGTCATAAATGCCACTACTTCTAAAAACACTATCAATACTACAACTACTACTAAAGTTTAGAAGAAATAAGGGAGTCCCAAAAAATAAATCAAGAAAGAGGTATATCATTTATAAGGTCTAAAACCAGAAATAGTTAACAATGTTGTACTTTGAGGAGTGGACCTAAAAGAGGATGCTAGAGGTGGGGAGAGGGATGGAGGATTAAGGGAGACAGCCAATGTTATTCCTTACAATTTGGTCTTTTTATTATTATGCTAATCTCACACATTCCTGCAGTTTCACGGAATTGTTTTGGACTCCACAGTTTGCTATAAACCTGCAGGGTATTAGAACTGCAGGCCAGTTCCCTGTGTGTCTTGCTTATAAACTCCATGTAAAGCTACTTTTCAGTTGTGCGAATTAAGAAACCCACAGATTGTTTAAGGGTAAGCAATCTTTGAATTCCAAGAATTGACCCCAATTACTTGGGGTTTGATATTGATAGCTAATGGAATATCACCACATGGGTCATTAAATCTTCAAAGGAATCTACATAGAAATGAAATACCAGGGAATAAATTAAAATAGCTAGTAAATATAACTGCAAATTTTTCCAATTTTGAGGCTTAATATTGGAATTTGAGAGACACATGTGTCTTGTATGGGTTGTAGTGCAGGGCAGGAAAGAGGCATACTTATTCCTTACTCCTCCATTCTACAGTGACAAAGAAATGGAGAACTGTACCTTAAATGCCTTTGTTAAGCATTTGGATATGGAAACCTGTGGAATAAAAACACAGTATATTTCCAAATAATGATAGTGGAGAAAAGGCACACACACACACACACACACACACACACACACACACTTGACCTATTCAGGAAAAGTAAGTACATTAAAAAAACAAAACAAAAAAAATCACACTATATAGAAAACATAAAGTAAAATGCTTTAAATAAGACCAGACATATTGACTACCATAATGTATAAATAAAATAAATTTTCCTGCTCAACATCTCTCCGGTTGGAAAAAAAAAAAAGGGGGAGAGAAAGAGAGAGAAGATAAAAAAGACATACACAGAAAAGTTGAATCCATAGTTATAAATACAGATATCTGGAGTCAATACAATACAAATCAAAGCAAGGAAAACTACATTAATATTTTAAGGAGGTGTAAATTAAAACTATAATTTTCAAATTAGGCAAAGGAAGTTCTTCAGATTGATGAGTACAGTTCATGAATAATATCCACCAATACTAAAATACTAAGCACCTAATGCCCCCCCCCCACCAAATCATCCTTTTCACAATTAGATCAAAACTAAAAAAAAGAAAAAAAAGTTTAGTCCCAAAAAAGAAAAAAGCAGCTTAAGAGGTTATCCTTTAAAATTCCCCTGGAGGTTACAATTGGAACAAACACAACTCAATGAAGGATCCCCTACACCACGCACAAATACAGCTAAGAGACCTACGCATCATATTGAAGTATCTACAGGTGGGAAGAGGGGCAAATTGAGAAGGAAGGAAGGGGGCTGAGAAGATGCACTGGGGAACATAAGTGCATGGTGGCAAGTATGCGAAGTCAATGTCAGACCTCATATGTATCCCTATGCCACTTATCTTGGGCTCGTATGAGCACTTAGCAGTCTTCTCAAATCAAATTTGAGAGACTTAGGGCCTTTATTTCAAACACTCTCTGCAAAGGACCTATCCTTACTAATTTTAAAATAATTTTTAAAGGGAGAAAGAGAAAAGCATCCCCTGGCATCTAGGCACTGAACTGGTTCTCCCAGCAGACCTTTGTGTTCTACTGTTGAACAGAAACAATTTCACAGAGCATCACCATTAGGCATTCTGTCACTGTGATGTACAAAATAAAAATGAGGTCACTCTGGAATCATATCTGAACAAAAATAAAAACGTGAACATTGTCCAAACCACAAGTCACCAAACATCTGTCGTGCATGACACGGGCGGTGGGAACACGAGAAGGGCGGCGTGAAGTGACAAAAGACAGTAGCCAAAAATATATTATAAGCAGGGCCAAGGGGCTCCAGCCTCAGGGACTGGGCACCCGAGTCAGACCAACACATAGCTTTTATTGATGGATAGAGTGAGGAAATGAAGCTTGTATGAGGAAGTAAAACCTTCCTCTTTTCAAGGTCTGTGATTATTATGCCTTCTGGCTGTTCCCAAAAGTCCCTATTGTGTTCCAGCATGTATTGTGCTTTTATGCATATGCATATGTATAGCCCCAAGGACTCAAATGTACTGAAACTACTTGGGGTGGGGGGGTTGACTCAGTATTCAAATCATCTCTAAGGAAACATGACCATATTGTTCTATAAGGTCATCACTGGAGCAGCGTGGGACACAAGGCAGCCAGTGGGTAGGAGATTAACCTCAGAGAGGGTGAGGGGCTGTGCCTCATCTCTATAGAGCCCAAGCTCTCTCATGATGGCCTCTATGCAACTGTGCCTGTCTTAGGTTGTTCCTCCCTTGAGGAATCTTACCTGTCGTTGACTAACCAGCCATCCTCCAGGGCCATACAAGGTGATGTGAGGTGTTTAAGTGGAGGAACAGTACCCCAGAGAGAGGGTCAGTTCTGTCTCCTAGATATTCTATGCCCCCACGGCCTCCATGTTTAGCTCCTGCCTTAGGATGTCACGGGGAATGCGTGGGGTTGGAGGACAGACAGGTCGGCAGTTGTAAGGTCACAAACATCTAGCTAAGACAAGTAACTGCTGCTTCCTAGTGAATCACAGTTTTAACTTCACTCTAGTCTTGCTTCCCTCTAGATAACACTTAGAATTAGATAATCATAGAATTATCCCAGCTTCCTGACAGCATCCAACCCCCCACTTCTAGAGTAAATCCCCACTTCCTTAAATCCTCCTCAAAATAAGCTAACATGAGCACAAATCTCATAATATATCCTTCTTAACACCCTCTTTCTTAGATGCTCTACAGTTCCTCATGGTGTAAGGTCTCCATCACTGTATAAACTTACCTTGTTCAATCACAGATGTGTTCCTGGAAGCCTTTGGCTGGATGGCATTGATAAAAGGGAATGCCTTTCTTAGCTCCTCCTTCATAAATTCATACCAGTCTTTGAGTGACAAGCAGCTGAAGCCTGGTCATTGTTTTAGAATTAAGAAAGCATGCATCATGGTTAGAGGTTCTAGAATCTTATTCCTTGCTCCTCATTTTTCAATTTACTCAAGTTATAACACTTGAGAAAAAGAGAAAGGAAATCTAATCAAACAATGGAAGAATCTTATCACATTCACAGGCAAGCTGGTGACTTTTAAGGAGGCCCTTCTCTGAGTCATGCTTCCCTTCCCCTAAGTCTCAGTGCTGAGTTTGGATCATAGTCTAGATACAGATTTTAAAACTAGTCAACTCCTAAGTGAGGTATTTGCAGTCCAAGGATATTTCTCCCTGTATCTCTATTTTGTTATATACTCATTTTGTAATATACTTGATTGTATTAACAACGCAGGAAAGTAGATCTCAGCACTCAAATCTTCCTGCTGGCATTGAAAGCTTTCCTCCCATTTTGACTTCGCTTATTTGTATATTTCTATAGGATTTCTGTATTCTTTTAAGGGAAAGAAAGAATGAGATACTCAGAACCAACTTCAGGTTGCTCAGAGATGAGCCGACAGGGCCCCACGTTGTCCTTCCTGGTGTTCTTTCACCTTCTCACTAGAAGGCGCTGTGTCCCTAAGGAAAGGCAACTTCTTCAGCCTTCCCACCTTGAGTCACTCCAGGCTCTCTCTTATTAGTTCACTAGCAGTGTGGGAAACACCCATGGCCATTTGGGCCTCATTTTCATGAAAAAACACTCTATCTGAATAATGAACCTAGACAGACCTATTTCTGGAGAAGAGAGCTTCTAGCTTTCCTCGACCCCAAATGATTGTGTTGATGACAGATTTTATTGATACATAATTGACATACAACATTGCATAAGTTTAAGGTGTTAGATGTGTTAACTTGATACATTTATATATTGCAATATGATTGCTACTGTAGCATTAGTTAACTCCTCTATCATGTCACATAATTATCATTTCTTTTTGTGGTGGGAACAATTAAGATCTAGTCTTTTTGCAACTTTAATATTTATAATATATTACAAATACAATATTATAGATACATATACTAAAATAATAAGATGTTATAAACATCAAAATATTATATCACAGTATTATAAATACATGGATTACAAATAAATAATATAAATTACAAATTAATAATACAGTAATATAAATTACAAATAAATAACAGTACAGTGGCAATCATATTTCAATACATAAATGTATCAAATCTTACACTATTATATGTCAATTATATCTCAATTTAAAAAAGAATTCCACATTAATTTACATTAACCTTCATAAAAAACCAAACAAACATAGTTTCAGATTCCTAGGCTGCAAGACATCGGGAAGAAAAACTTGTATATATGACATTTCTTTCACAGCTTTTTGCAGATTTGTTCAGCAAAAATGCCTCTTCAAGTGGTGGTATTTCAAGCTGAATTGAGAACGATTGTGAAGACAAAGTCTACCAGTCACTCTCACATCCCTCCATCAGGTTTCTTGGGTGGCCAGCCCAGAAGCACAGAGTTCTGTCCTCAACCCTGTCAATAAAACCCTGAATCCTTGAAAATATTAGTAAGATATTTATTAGGGGTCTTGCTGAGGACTATTAGCCCAAGAGCATAGCTCCAACAAGCCTTGAAGCAGTGCTCTAACTTAGGAAAAGTGGGAAGGGGTGCTTATGCAAACAGAAGAGTAAGTAAAAAGTCTATTTGGTGCATTTGAAGTTTCAATTAGGGTACACATAGTTCAACGATTAACAGTTTTCTATCAAATGGAAGGAATGTATAGAAAGACAAGATTGAGTTGCAGTGCCCCCTGGTGTCAGAAAATTTTAATTATGGTCTAGAAACAAAGTACTTAAAAACTCCTAGGTGATTTTTATCAGGATGTAAAAAGAGCAGGAACTGTTGTCTATAATCAACGATCTTTAGCATATATATATATGTCTCTACCCCCATAATTTGTGCCTTAGTAAGAAAATTTAGGAAAGCTCATTATTCTCTCTTGGTTACTAAGTCAGACAAGCTGAAGCACCATTTCCTTTCTAATTTCCCCTCTTTGGTCATAAATCAGTCCCAAGGAGGCATTATTGACTATTTTGACCATCATCTGGTTCCATGCTGGGAAGGCTCATTCCTAGAAAGTCAACCGCAGTTATGTTAGGTGGTATTCGGCATTTTTCTTTTGACCAATGAGGAGGATGAGGCATTTAGGTAACCTGGAATATGGAGCAGGGGCCCCATTGTTGTTGCTAAACCATAGGGTTTAGTCAGATATAGATCTGACAGTTAATGAGGAAAAAAGATGCTCTGGATCATTTCTAATCTATGGGCTATCATGATCTGAGTTCTATTATTTCTGGTGTGCCTCTTCCTTCTGTATCTATTATAGTTACGTAATAAAAAAGAGACAATGACCATAACCCAATAGCAAATTTGGCTTATAGCATGTGTCTAAAAGTTGTGTGAATAACGGGAAAAATCCAGTGGGTAGCTAGTAAAGAATCAGTGTCATCATCATAACATGGTTAGAACGTCATTTTCTAATGAATAGGAAAAATTTGACAGCTCCCAAACTAATTTTTCTATGTTTATTCAGGGAAGTTGTCTACAGAGGCATATATAATTTCTATATAGATGCAGCAGGGAGAGAGGTATAAGAACATAAATCAGTTTAATTTTCTATTCCTATTCTATCTTATATTAGCTCTTTTATAAACAGGTATATATATAACCCAACAAAATCTTACAACAATAGCTACAGGCATTGCTATCAAAATACCACAAGAGGGAGTTCCCTGATGGTGTAGTGGCTTAAGGCTTCGGCACTGGCGCTGTCAGCGCTGCGGCCTGGGTTCGATTCCCAGTCAGGGAGCTACCCACATACCAAAAAGCAAAAAAAAAAAAAAAAAAAAAAAAAAAAAAAAAAAAAAAAAAAAAAAAAAAAAAAACCCACAAGAAAGAAAGAAATCTAAAACTAGGTTTCTATAAGAATCTTAGCTCCCACAGACGAGTGAGGGGTACTAGCCCCACACTGTGCAGGAAAGGAAAAGTCTTGTTACATTTGGCAGGGAAAATCAGCGAGAATTCTATCTCTATCGGCGGGAACGTCGGCTTGAAATCGTGACACTTTCCTGAGAGGGTGTGTGCACAAGCCCAGTCATGAGGTGTTGCGTGTGCACAAGCCCAGTCACTTGCCACATTCACAATCGGTGTTCAGGGGAAGAACCGCTCCTCTGGAGGCGCCAGAGACAGACGGAGAAGGGTTGAGCTGTGGGGTTTCCGGTAAGGGAGGGAGGGACCCATTGTTCCAACTCGGAGCTTGCCTCACCTGCAGCCCCGAGGAGAACGCCATTAATTCTGCGTTAAATCCTCCCCAAAACGGCCGATTCCTAGACTGAGAGGCATTGGTCTAATAAAATCCGTGCGGGCCCCCTACGTTGGAAAAGCACCCAAAAACCCCGCCCCACACGCTTACACTACAAATCCCAGGGTGCTCTAGGCTGCGGAGCGCCCAGCCCCACCCTACTAGCTGCAGAAACCGGTCTTAGAGGCTTTCAACGGAGCGGCACCCCAGGGCGTAGCAGCCGCACCACACTGGTAACCCCCTCCAAAGCAGGCAGAAAAAAAAAAAAGAAACTGCAATAAAGTGAAGCTGCGGGCCAGAGGGGAAAAACTGCGAACGCTAAGGAAAATTTCCCGAAAAGCACACAGGCGTCCTGGAGTTTTGCCCAACTCACCTAGAGCTTTGCCCTGCTCTACCAGTGGGGGCACCCTGGGTGGCTGAGCGATCCGCCCCGCCCTACTAGCAGGGGAAGGTTTTTTTTTCTCAATCTTAGGCTCAAACTGCTGCTCTCGGAGGAGAGTCTACTGCTGCTCTGCCTCTGACCCTTGCAGCTAAAAGTGAAAAACGGCTGGGTTCTCAAGAAATTATTACTTATTCTTAATTTTTTTATTTTACTTGTTCTGTTTTCCGTAATTTTCTTTTATTATTACTCCTTAATTTTTATTTTTTATAGTTTTCTTTTTCTTTTCTTTTTGATTAATATCATTTTCTCCACCCCACCCCACCCCCCTTTTTCTTCCTCTTTCAAAGTGTGCTTAGGCACACTAGACATTGGCCTGGTCCAACTTCAGGCAGCTGAGTGATGGGCCACCCAGCTAGTTGGGGGAGATACTCTTGCAGACTTTTGTAGGAGCAGCTGTCTGCGACTCACCAGAGAGCTTTTGGTGCCACTCTGCTACTCCTCCAGGGCAACTTAAAGTGTGTGCCTCCAGCAGCAGAATGTGGGGCACACAGCAAAAGAGGGAAAAAAAATTTTTTTTTAATTCTACTTTTTTTTCTTGCTTTTCTTCTACCATGAGGCTTACACGAAAACTTTTTCTTTTTAATTTTTCTTTTTTTTCTATTTTAAACTTTTCCAGGATCTCTTTTATTTGTATTTCATTTTTTACTTTTTAAGAAAGTTTTTGTATATATTTTTAAGTTTTTAATTTTAACTTTTTGTTATTTTATTATTATTTTCCTTCTTTTCTTTCGAAGTGCACACAGGCATCCTGAAGTGGTGCCCTGCTCACATGGAGGAACTCCGGGTGACCGAGTGTTCAACCCAGCCCTACCAGTGGGGAAGACTTTCAGTTTTGAAAGATGGGCTGTCAGAACTCTCAGTGCTGCTCTGCTGCCCCAACCTTACCCCCAGAGCAACTAACAGTGTGCTTCCAATGTCTGACCACGGACCTCTCAGGAAAATTTTTTTGTTATTTGTGTTTACTTGTTTGTGTGTATATTTGTTTCCTTTCTTCTTCCTTTTCAAAGCAAACACAGGCCCCCTAGAAATTTGCCCTGTTAACAAGGAGGCACTCTCTACTAACAGAGAAAGACCTTCTTGCAGACAGCAGCAGGAGTAGCTGTCTGCAGCAGACCTGGGAGCTTTTGGTGCTGCTCTGCCACTACCTGCAGGCAGTTAAGAGTGTGTTGTGAGCAGTATACCATTCAACTGCAACTGAAGAACACACACAACACACTCAAGGGACAATCCTAGATAACACAAACAGATCAGAGAGATTGCACCATTGGACCACATTAGGCCACAAAACAAAGACTTAGAGACATAAAAGATATACCTACTACGTAGAAGGAAATACAGAGAGGAAGCCAGAATGAGAAAACAGAAGCACATCCCAAATAAAGGAACAAGAGAAACTTTCAGAAATAGAGCTAAATGAAATGGAGGCAATCCACCTACCAGAACAAGAATTTAAAATACAAGTTATAAGAATGCTTATAGCTTAAGGAACTTAGTGAAAGCTTCAACATAGAGATAGCAACCAAAAAGAAAAACATAGACCATGGAAAACAACCAGTCAGAAATAAATACAATGACTGAAATAAAGACTACACTAAAAGGAATCAATAGCAGGTTAGATGAAGCAGAAAATCGAATCAGCAATCTGGAAGACAAGGTAGCAGAACATACCCAAATGGAAGAGCAAAAAGAAAAAAGATTAAAAAACAACAACAACAACAACAAAATGAAGATAGCCTGAGAGACCTCTGGGACAGCATCAAGTGTAACAATATTCAGATCATAGGGATACCAGAAGGAGAAGAGAGGGAGCAAGTGATCAAGACCTTATTTGAAGAAATAATGACTGAAAACTTCCCTAATCTGGCAAAAGAAATAGGCACACAAGCACAGGATGTGCAGAGTCCCAATCAAGGTGAACCCAAACAGGCCTACACCAATAATTAAAATGACAACAGTTAAAGACAAAGAGAGAACCCTAAAAACAGCAAAAGAAAGACAACTACTTACTTACAAGGAAGCTCCCATAAGACTATCAGTGGCTTTCTCAATAGAAACTTTGCAGGCCAGAAGAGAGTGGCAGGAAATAATCAAAGCAATGAAGATCAAGGGCCTACAACCAAGACTACTCTACCCAGCAAAGCTATCATTTAAAATTGAAGGAGAGATGAAGAACTTCCCAGATAAGAAAAAGCTAAAAAAAAATTCACTACCACCAGCCTAATGTTTCAAGAAATGCTAAAAAGGACTTCTTCAAGCAGAAGAACGGAGAAAACAAGCAAACAAAAGAAAATAAAAAACATGAATAATAACATGGTGATAACTTGTACCTATTGACAATCACTTTAAATGTAAATGGACTAAACGCCCCAATCAAAAGACATAGGGTAGCTGAATGGATAAGAAAGCAAGACCCAGGTATATGCTGTCTACAAGAGACTCACCTTAGAAGGAAAGACACACATAGACTGAAAGCGAAGGGATGGTAAAGGAAAATATTTAATGCAAATGGAAATGAGAAGGAAGCTAGGGTAGCAATACTTATATTGCAAAAAATAAGCTTTAAAACAAAGACTATAACAAGAGACAAAGAAGAACATTACATAATTATAAAGGGATCAATTCAACAAGAGGGCATCACTCTTGTAAACATTTATGCACCCAACATAGAAGCACCTAAATAGTACATAAAGCAAATATTGACTAACATAAAGGTAGATATCAACAGTAACACAATCATAGTAGGGGACTTTAATATCCCACTGATACCAATGGACAGATCTTTCAGACAGAAAATCAATATGAATACAGTGGCCTTAAATGACATGATAGAGCAGATGAATTTAATTGATATTTTTAGAACATTACATCCCAAAGCAGCAGAATATTCATTCTTTTCACATGCACATGGAACATTTTACAAGATAGACCAATGTTAGGCCACAAAACAAGCCTCAATAAATTTAAGAAAATTGAAATCACATCAAGTACCCTCTCTGACCACAACAGTATAAAACTAGAAATCAATTACAACAACAACAACAACAAAAAACACTGAAAAACACACAAACACATGGAGGCTAAACAATATGCTACTAAACAATGAATGGGTCAACAATGAGATTAAGGAAGAAATCAGAAAGCACCTTGAGACAAATGAGAATGAAAACACAGCTACTCAAAATCTATGAGACATGACAAAAGCAGTCCTGCAAGGGAAATTCATAGCAATGCAGGCCTACCTAAAGAAACAAGAAAAATCTCAAATAAACAGTTTAACCTTACACTTAAGGAAACTGGAAAAAGAAGAGCAAACAAAGACCAAAATGAGCACAAGAAAGGAAATAATGAAAGTCAAAGCAGAAATAAACAAAATTGAGACTAAGAAGACAAGACAAAAGGTCAATGAAATCAAGAGCTGGTTCTTCAAAAAAACTAACAAAATTGACAAACATTGAAAAAAAGAGAGAGGACACAAATAAATAAATGCAGAAATGAAAGAGGAGAACTGACAACAGACACCACAGAAATACAAGAAATTATAATAAAATACTACCAGCAAATACACCAACAAATTGGACAATCTGGAAGAAATGGATAGATTCTTAGAAACATACAATCTTCCAAGCTTAAATCAAGAAGTAACAGAAAATCTAAACAGACCAGTTACTAACAACAAAATTGAATCAGCAATCAATAAGCTCCCAACGAACTAAAGTCCTGGACCAGATGGCTTCACAGGTGAATTTTACTGAATATTCAAAAAAGAATTAATACCTTCTCAAACTATTTCAAAATATCCAGGAAGAGGACAGCCTCCCCAACTCATTTTATGAGGCCACCATTACCCTGATTCCAAAACCAGATAAAGACACTACAAAAAAAGAAAACTATAGGCCAGTATCCCTAATGAACATAGATGCAAAAATTCTCAACCAAATATTAGCAATTTGAATTCAGCAATACCTTAAAGGTATCATACACCATGATCAGGTGGATTCATTCTTGAGATACAAGGTTGGTTCAATATACATAAATCAATTAGTGTGAAACACCACATAAACAAAATTAAAAATAAAAATTGTATGGGCATTTCAATAGATGCAGAAAAAGCATTCAACAAAATCCAGCAGCCATTTAGGATAAAAACTTTCAGCAAAGTGGGAATAGAAGGAATGTACCTCAATATAATAAAGGTTATATATGATAAACCCATAGTGAACATCATATTCAAGGGGAAAAACTAAAAGCATTCCCATTAAGATCAGCAATAAGACAAGAATGCCCACTGTCACCACTCTTATTCAACATACTACCAGAAGTTTTAGCCATAGCAATGAGACAAGAAAAACAATAAAACAATAAAAGGCATCCAAATAGGAAAGAAGTAAAACTCATTATTTGCAGATGATTTGACCTGAAAATTATTGGAACTGATAAATGAATTTAGTAAAGTAACAAGATACAAAATTAATATTCAGAAATCAGTTGCATTCTTATACACCAATAAGAAACAAGCAGAAAGAGAAATTAAGAAAAGAATCCCATTTATAATTGCATAAAAGTAAAATACCTAGGAATACCACATTTTTCCATGTATAATACACACTTTTTGCCCAAATTTGTAAGGGAAAAATAAGGATGCGCGTTATACATGGGTAGTACTTATTCCATATCTATATAAATGTTTTTAATTCTCTTATTTATGCTTATGAGTTAAAAGTATAACTCTAGAAATCAATAACAATATCCATATGCAAAATAATACCTTGGAATATGATAATCAGGTGTTTTTTATTGTTAAATTTATTGGGGTGACATTGGTTATTAAAATTTACATAGATTCCAGGTGTATGATTCTACAATACACTGTCTATGTGTTGCATTATATTTTTATCACCCAGAGTCAGTTCTTCTTCCATCCTCATTATATTTGACTTCCCCTCCTTTTTCCCCCACCTCCCTCCCCTCTTACCTTCAGGTAACCACTAAGCTATTGACTGTGTCCATGAGTTTTTGTTTCTTTGTTGCTTTCAGTTTTATATCCCATGTATGAGTGAAGTCATATGGTCCTTGGATTTTTCTGCCTGCTTATTTTGCTTATCATGATTATTTATTTATTAACCAATAAAATTTGAATTAAAAAACTAAAATGAAAGATTTTTTTTCCCTGAAAGTTTGGGCCAAAAACATGGGTGCTCATTATACATGGGAGCACATTATGCGTGGTAAGTTTAACCAAGAAAATAAAAGACCTGTACTCAGAAAATTTTAAGACACTGAAGAGAGAAATCAAAGAAGATACAAATAAATGTAAACACAAACCATGCTCATGGATAGGAAGATTAGTTTAGCTAAAATGTCCATTCTACCTAAAGCAATGTATAGATTTAATGTAATTCTTATCAAAATATCAATGGCATTCTTCACAGAAATAGTACAAATAATCCTAAAATTTATATGGAACCATATAAAACTAGAATAGCTACAGCAACCCTGAGAAAGAAGAACAAAGTTAGAGGAATTATGCTACCACATATCAAATTATACTACAAGGACACAGTTATCAAAACAGCATGATTATTGGTATAAAAACAGACACAGATCAATGGAGCAAAACAGAGAGCCCAGAAATAAATCTATGTCTATATGGCCAAGTAATCTATGACAAAGGAAGCAAGAATTTACATTGGAGTAAAGACAGTCTATTTAACAAATGGTGCTAGGAAAACTGGACAGATACATGCAAAAAAATGAAATTGGACCACCTTCTTACACCATATGCAAAAATAAATTCAAAATGGATCAAAATACAAAATGGATCAAAGACCTAAATTTAAGGCCTGAAACCATAAAACTCCTGGAAGAAAATATAGGAAGTAACCTCTCAGACAGTACCCTTAGCAATACCCTCAGTGATGTAACTCAGGCAAGGGGAACAAAAGAAAAAGCAAATTGGACTACATCAGACAAAAAAGCTTTTTTACAGCAAAAGAAACCATCAAGAAATGAAAAGACATCCTACAGAATGGGAGAGGATATTCACCAGTGAGGAATTTGATAAAGCATTAATATCCAAAATTTACAAAAAAACTCAACACCAACCCCCCCCCCAAAAAAAACAGTCCCCTCAAAAAGACAGAACAGAACTCCCCACTTCTTAAATGTGGGCTGCCATAATGACTTGGTTCCAAAGAATATAGTATGAAAAGGGGGAGAAGGGAGAAATTTAACAACAACAAAAGACTGTCTGGGGTCTTTCCCAACAATTTCTCAGAAGGAGGTTGGGCAAGCCCATCTGGCCATGAAGGGAAGGAGGGGTCACTCGGAGACAGGTGATTCTATCTCTGGACACATCGCCCTCCTCCTACCAGGCTTCAAAGCCCTCAGGCCCCAAACTCACACACCTTTGTCTAGAAAACCAGGGAAGCGGAAATTTAAATAAGGAATCAATTCAGGTCTGGCAACCTCATCCCACAATTTGAAAGCAAAAAAAATTGAGAAAAAAAACCATTGTCAGTCCCCAGAGGGTTAAAGCCAAACCTGCTGTAAAGGGTTACAGCCAGGCCCACTGTAAAGGGCTACAGCCAGGCCCACCGCCCAGGCTTGACCTTGGTATAATCAGTCCCTGTCTGGGGCTGAGGAACTCCTGGGGCTGACAGTTACTGCGCATGTACCGCCTTATGTAACCATGAAAACCTAAACAATTGCTGCTGGGCAGATGCGGCACGATGCCACTTTTGGTTGAATACGTATATACAGTCCCAGGTGCGCAATAAAGTGGCTTGCTTGCTGGTGTGTTTATGGTCCCCCATGTCGGCTCCGCGTGTGTTTTTTCACCTGGGTGTGCCACCGCCAAAACCTGCCCTGTCTGGAACCTTGGCAAGGACACCCATTTCCTAAAATTTACACAATTAAACATAGGGCTTGTATTCAGTTTTGCTTTATTTTGAATTGTATCACGATGAGATTGGACACACAGAACTGTGTCCTTTAAAGACATCAGTGTACCCCACCCCCTGTTCCCCCTTATGCCAGGGCCAGGCTGACCCCATGCTCTCTCTAGGCTGCTGCAGGAGTCATCAGCTCTAGTCACTCAGCAGCTCTGTCTTCAACTGGAAAGACAAAGAGAAGGACTTCGTGAGACCGGGGTGAGGGAGACCTAGATGCAGAGCAGCTGGGTGGGAATCTGGGACAGAGGTGGAGAGGAGGGCAGAGCAGGGGGCCCTACTGGGAGGACCCAGACATGGCAACTCCCTTCCCTGCTGTCTCCACACTCCCTCCTCCGGCCTGGAGCACAGCAGAGGCTCCTACCTGAGCCATTCCTCCAAGACGGGGGCAGATGTGCAGTCAGGGGTCACTCCTGGCCCCTTTAGCCTCAGTGTCACCTCCTGTAGGAAACCAGAGGATATGAAGGAGAAAGCTGGAAACAGGGTCAGTAGGTGCAGCTGTGTCCACACGTGACCGTGGACCAAGGGCGGTTCTCCTGGCATCATAGAGCTGGTTCCCACACCTGGGGGCAGGCTGGCACAGCAGGGCCCAGAGCCGGAGGGAAATCCTGGGAGGTGGAGCAGGTGTCGGTCCCAGGGAGCAACAGGCCTGGTTCCCAATCTGGGGAGACATAAGAGCCCGTCCCACCTCCCTGTAAATTGCCTCCAGCGCCCTCCTTATCCTCACCTGAAACCCACCCTGACTCTGAGCACAGATGCACGGGGATGCAGACCAGCCCTGCGGGGAAGTGGTGGGGTTGGCCATGGGGCAGGCTTGTAGGCATGTGTCCAGCCTGGGTCATGCTCTGAGGCTAGTTAGGTTCTGGGTAAAGCTCAGTGTTGGTTTGGGGCTGATTCTTTGGCATCTGGTTGATTGGGGGTGGGTCAATGTCCCAGAGCTGGCTTTGGGTTTTCCGGGGCCCAGGAACGTGAAGGGCACAGGGATGCTCAGAGAAGAGCCAACACTGGAGTCCAAGGAAGGGACAAGTGTCCTGGTTGGTGGAAGGTGGTGCTGGGACTGAGCTGCTGCAGGGGCCCTGAGAACAGGAGGGAGCGGGCTGGGGTACATGTGGACATTGGGAGAGTGTTGGGGGCGGGGGTGGGTGGGATATGTTGGGCTGGGGCTAGACTAGGGGCTGAGGTCGCCATGGCTTTGCAGCAGCCTCAGGGGGAGCGGGTGGAAAATGTCAGAGGATCTGAAGTGAGGGCTCTTTTACTGCAGCTTGACGGCCCACGTATGATCCTGGGAGGGTCTCTGATTACCTAGTTCAGATCAGAGAATTCCCAACTCCCAAGTCACTCTGATGAGAACCAGATTGGACAGGAGGAAACCTCACATGAGCTCTCCGCTGGATGCTCACTCCATCTAGCTAGGCCTGGCCTGCACAACTTTCGGGGGACACTGAGTGTTCAGGGGATCGTTGGCTCAGCTACTTCCTAGGGCAGCCATAGGTTTACTTTCATAGATGCACCATGTTTCCAAAGTGGCGGTACTAATTTATACTCACCAGTCCCAGTTGCCACACTCCCTTGCTGACGTGTGGTGTTGCCAGCCTTGAAATCTGAGCCATTCTGACGAATGATTTGTCCTATCTGATGGCATTTCTCTGAGGAGCTGAGGACTTACTGAAGTTGTGCATGCTTTTATCTGTTCATTGATGATTTGGATATCTTCTTATTTAAAGTGTCTGTCCTTTTTCTCTTTGTAAAAAATTGGTTATTGGTATATTGTTTATTGTTTCTATACTCTGGATGGTGTTATTTCTGTCTCTACCTCACCTTGCCTCCTCTCTCTAACCCACGTTGTGTCGTGCCTTCTCACACTCTTAATGTTGATTTGTTTTGATGAGCAGAAGTTTTTAATTTTAATGAAGTCCAATTTATTAATTGATCAGTTCTTTCATTGAGGTGAGTGCTTTTGGTTCCTTTTTAAAGGAATCTTTGTTTAAACCCAAATCCCATGTTTTCTTCTGAAAGATGTATTGTCTTAACAATTTACATTAGTCCTATAATCCATTTTGAACTCAATTTTGTATTTGGTGTGAGGTAGTTCATTTTTCCCACATGAATATTCAATTACCTGGCACTACATAATGAAAGACCATCCTTTTTCTATCTATTATAATTGCAGTGGTGCTCTTTTCAAAAATTAGGTGAGCTTATGTGTATGGGACTGTCTGGGCTCTCTGTCTTGTCCCATCAATTATTTGTCCTTAAACCAGTATGATATTGTTTTATTACTGCTGTCTTACACATAATCTTTACTCTAAGAAAAGGTATTTTTATTATTCTAGGTCCTTTGACAAGATCCAGCATGTAAATTTGCAGCAAAAATAAAGGAAACCTCTTGGATGTGTTATATGTATGTGTGTGTGTGTGTGTGTGTGTGTGTGTGTGTATATATATATATATATATATATATATAAAGGTTTATTTGAGCTAAATTGACATGTGAGTATGCCAAGGAGCAAGATCTGAAATGCTCCGTTGGGTGTTTGATTTTGATGCCAATGGATCTCCATCAGTTGGGAAGAATTTACATCTCAAGAATATTGAGACATCATGAGCATGGAAAAGGTCTGAATTTATTTTGATACTCTTTAATTTATTTCATCCATGTGTTGAAGTCGTCAGTGTGGAAATGTTGCGCACGTGTATTAGATTTATTCCTGTGCATTTGGTCTTTCCTGACTCTTTGTTACCATATTGCATTAGGTTCCCCCCCACCTAGTTCCTCACTGTGGCTCCTGATGTGGACGTCACAGACAGAGAGCATGTGCTCTGTGCAGGGCCCTGTGCTGGAGGTGGAGTGCGTGGCTATAGACCACACATATGTGATGTAGTCCAGACCAGGAGACTGAAATGAAAGGGAAGATACTGAAATATCTTTTTTTAAGTGCATGTAGGAAAAGTAAAGGGATCCAAAAAGAGTTGATAAAAAGACAACTTGACATGATCTGGGGAGAGGGTGAGTGCTTCTGAGGAAGTGCTTATTAAACACCTGAGGGAGGAGGCAGTGATCAATAGTCATGCTAAGTGAAATAAGCCAGACAGAAAAAACAAAGAACTGCATGATTTCACTCATATGCAGAATATAAAACTGAAAGCAAAGAAAAAAAGAAATGAACAAACAAATAACCCATGGACACAATCAATAGTTTAATGTTTATTTGGGGATGAGTGGGTCAGGGAGGGGAGAAAGGGGAGGGGTGGAGAGGAGGGGGGAAGCTAAATATAAGGTGATGGAAAGAGAAGTCACATTAGGTGGTGAACTTATTATACATCAAGTTGACAATGCACTGTAGAATTGTATGCCTGAAACCTATGTAATCCTTGCTAACAGATGTCACCCCAATAAGTGTAACAATAAAAATGAATTTAAAAAAAAAAATAGTCCATGACATAAATGAGGACAGAGAGAGTAGTGTGTGTGTGTGTGTGTGTGTGTGTGTGTGTGTCCTTTTCAGAAGGGAAAAGGGAGGCTTTAGTGGTAGTTGTGGGGTATCTATGATGATTCCAATGAATTTAATAATTTAGTAAGTGCTCCATCACTCCATACAATTCACAGCTCCCAACTCTGGACTCTTTCAGCACACTGAACACAAGCTGCACGCACAGGCCTTTCAATAAGCCTGAGTTATGGGGAGTAAACTTGTCACAGTAATTCCTGATACAAAGTGTTCCAACTTCCTTTTCACATCCAACCCCAATCCAGATGCAGTGACAGACCAAAGTTGTACTTTGATGTGTTCTCCCCTCAGCCCTGGGGTGGGTGGTGTGGTTAATTTCTTTACTCGAAAATGTGTGTCTTCTTGCCTCCAAATTCCTAAGTCTGAGTTCACTGCCTCACTCCCATTCCTCCCAAAACTGTGAAGGTTTGTTTCTTATATTCCATGTTGAAGTCTCGAGGATTTTAGTGAGAGAGAAAGAGAGATCCCATTGGTTCCGTTTCTCTGGAGAACTCTAGCTGATACAGTGCCCACGAAATTTGGTGGTCTATAGGCACCTTTTCATTTTGTACTTCTGTCACATTTAGTCCAAACTAACTGTTTGTTAGTACAATTCTCTTAAAAATGTGGATAGTCTATAAGTTTTATGGGTGGGGGCTCACTTTATTGAACAAAAACCATACTGCGTATCTCTTTGATACAGGCCCTTCTCTGTACCTGGAGCCCCCTTTGCAGTACAATTACCTTAATATGCTTAGACACCCTTCAGTTTATTTGCAGGTCCAGGAGGCATGACTTTGACATACTTAGAGGGCATTCCGTTTTACGGAAAGGCTCTATGTGGCATCACTTGGATATTTCTGAGGTCTTAAGGAGAATTTAAACTTACATTTAAATTTTGCCAAGAATCTGCTTTTTAATTTGAAAATCATGCCATTTGGTGAGGCAGGAAGTGAGAAACAGTAAGTCCTGGTAGTTCTAGATATATCCCTTAAAATTTACTTGAAAATTGGACGCTTTTTTTTGTTGTTGTTGTTTTTACATCTCATTTCCTTGTGCTTATCACGTGATCATAAAGACAAAGTGGAGCTTTAAGCAAACGTAATTAGTCTAGAGGGTCTATGGGAGGAGCAAGGGCTTAGGGAAGGTCTCAGGCTCTACTTAATCGGGAGAACACCACAGGTCTACAGTAAAGCTTTGGTTCCAACTTCCGTTCCCCCTCTATAAATGTCCCTCCATCTCGGCACTCAGGCCAGACTTGATGGCTTCCCATGTCTGCATGCGCTGGACTGCAAGCCTGCCTTTTTCCTGAATAAATCCTTTTCCGTGACAAAACACCTAGTCAATATTATTTTTTGGTCTACAGTGGCTAAAAGAAATGAACTGGTACATTAAATATTCTATCTAGAAATACTCAACTCAAATTTACCACTATGTTAGGTACATTTTTTATTTTTAATATTTCCTCAGGGATGAGTGATGCCAAACTTTCTGCTACTATATGAATTACTTTTTCTCAGCTTCCATTACAATTCCCCCCTGTCCTCCCAGCATGCACCAAGAGCCAAATTGACGCCCTTGTAGCTTTTGTGAACTTTCTCTTCTAGGATCCTCCAGTGTCTGCCCAACACCCAGTCCCAAGCCTATACCCAAATGGTGTATGTCTCTCTATTCTAGAAGCTTCCCACAGACACATGCCAATTTCTGTTCTAGTGATACGTTGCTTCATAAGGAACCACCACAAATGTAGCAGCAAAAACAACCATTTTATTAGCGTCATGGAGGTCAGGAGTTTGGAAATGGTGTGACCCTGCTCCATTATCTCTGGGCCTCAGCTGGGAAGACGTGAAGGCTGGGGTGTCTCCGTGGCTGGGGCTGCAATTATGTTGGGACTCACTGTGCAGAAGTCTGGCCCCTGGGATAAGACAACTCAAACGCTCGGGGCAGCTGGGCCTTAGACATGGCCTCTCCATGTGACTTGGGTGCTTAACAATAGTGATGGGTGTCTGAGTGGGAGCAGCTCAAGAGGCAGCATCCACAGGGCATGTTTCAGAGAGGAAGATGGACATGATCTTTTTTGGCTTAAACTGGGAAGCCATACAGCACCACTTTTGCTACATTTTGGGGGAAAGTGAGTCATTAAGTCTGACCCAGAGCCAAAGGGAGAGGAATTAGATTTCCTCTGTTGATGGGGGAGCGGCAAGGTGACACTGCAGTTGAGAATGTGGGATAATATAATAATCTGTTGTGTTCACCTTTGGAAATCATAGTCTGCTAAACGCAGTAAGATAGCATTTCTCTTGCCCTGCTCCCACTCCAGGATTTTCTTATCATGTGTATACCATCTGAATCTCCATTCGGATTTGCATGTGTGTGTCACAGGGCTTATTGAGCACCAAAGATTCCCATCGACTTTGGTGACAAATATGGAGTAGAATTAACATAATGGAGGATGAAACCAAGCTTCCCATGATTTATCATATTAGGTCTTGACAGTGGGAGTGGTTGTCCCCTTGAAGCAACTAGCAAATTCTAGGCCAGCCAGATGGCCCTCGAGTAGCAGCTGGTATCTACATACCCATCAGGATAAACGGGCCTAACGCCATTGCTCTTCAAAATTGCCTGAAGTAGTCATACCCCATCAACACCTCCACTGCGGACAATTTCTGTTCAGGGAACATGCCCATCCCAGGTGCTACCTAAAAGAAGCCTTGTTTCAGTTTGCCCCAGACTCGCTCCAATTGGCAGGGCTCCCAACTGACACCAGATCTAATGCCCAGAATCACTAATCAGGGCAAAAAACCGGCACTTTCTTGTAGAAGGAAGTCTCAACTGTATGAAGCACAGTCACTGTGCATATTCTACAGGTGAGGAGACCCAGGCTCAGTAGGACATTACAATTTGGTTTCACTTCACAGAGCCCTGATGTGTTTGCCTATTTTCTATTTTGTGGGGATGCTGCTTATTGAAAACTAAAGCAAAACCAAATAAGTTATCAAAATCTTGGTTTATTTTAAATACCTACATTTTAAAGTTGACATGATTAACACAAAAATACCCTGCAATATTGGGGGCTGTTTAAAGGATTTACTAAATTGTGATCACAGTGCACTGCAGGGGGAGTTGGATGGTAACAGGACAAGTGTACAGTTGTAGGATGAGCTTTGCCGGATCCGTTGGGTTTCCCTGTGATGGTGTAGTCACCTCTGAGCAGAAGGGAAGTCATTAGACCTTTCGGGATTGTGAGGTCTCACCCAGGTGCCCCTCACTGCTTGGCTCACCTGGGACAGGTTCAGCTGAAGCTTAGAAAAAAATAAACCTTGGAAAAACCAGAGAGATTGGAACCAAGAGTGAGTTCCTGAAACCCACAGCTCTCCCAGGACCTTCTGTAGCTCAGAAACATTTCCCAGGCGAGGAGATCCTAGAGAGCCTTGGGGCCTGGTCAGGAACTCTGACGCTCACTCCTAAAGCAGCAGCATCGTCATTTTTGAGAAGCATGGTATCCAATATGGTAGCTACTGGACACATGTTGCTATTTAAGTTAATTAACATTAAACAAAATAAAACAAATCAGTGTCTTAGTTACATGAAACATATTTTAAGTGTTTAATAGTGTCAATGTGAGAAACATTTAAACCTGTAGAGAATTTTTGTACGCGTTTGAGCCACACTAATGAAAAATGCCATGGATCAAGATTTCAAATGCTCTGGAGAATAACAGTTTTGCAGCATCTTTTATGCATTTGCAATTAAGGAGGGAGTGGTAGGAAGATTACATGGAGAGAGAAGTAAGCAAATTGAGGAATGGGTGACAGGATCATTAAGAAGATTATGTGTTTTCTTAAGGATGGTTGTTATGCCTTGAAGGAGCATTACTTCCGGCATTTCAAAGGTGGGTTAACCTAGATGCACTAGAATAATGGACAGGGTTGTCTTAATAAACTTTCACTGAAGAAGTTATAGGTCTGGGGCATTAGTACCCACTAGAACCTGCCAGTTAGGAAATGATTTATTACAGCATCACTTTTTTGTCCATAATAGCCATGTGTGGCTGGTGGCTGTCATATTGGACAGTGCAGATAAAGAGCACAGCCATCATTGCAGAAAGTTCTAGGGGACAGTACTACACTAGATGCCTTCAGAGGAGATTCAGAGAGTTTCTCAGTGGCTGATTCAATAAAGTTAACACAGTGAAGAAATATTCAGGTTTCCCAACATTGTTGTTCTTCTCTTAAAATGCAGACTATGGTGTGAGCATGCATCACCTGGATCTCTTCCTATATCCTGTGGGAATTATCTTCACACAGAACACATTTCTGGGAAAACTCTGATTATGTCCTTCAGAAACAAAATGGAGGGTCTTAAAATGTAGTCAACAAAAATAATTGAATATTATGCTTTAAAGTGGTAAACTTTATGGTATGTAAATTATATCTCAATAAAGTTGCTAAATAGTAGTCAGTATAAGTTCTATTAATAAGGCAAAATCACTTATATATGTGAGTTTGTCTTTCTTTAACCTGTGGCAAGAAATAGCAGCATGGTGCATGCAGAAATCCTTTTGGAAATAAGGCAAGGAATAAATAAAGATATACTTGAATGAACCAACTGTCAGGAACTGTGAAAGGGGGGGAGGGGGATACCAAACACATCAAATACCATGAGAACCTTAGGGTTCAAGTTGCTCAGAAAGAAAATGAAAAATTTCCACAAAAGGAACTTACAGATTTGGAATATATGATCTCAATGACACAGAACGCAAGACTGCAGTTCTTAAGACACTCAGAGAATTTAAAGAATGTTGTCAGAGTACTCAGACACAGCTAAATTATCTCAGAAAGGGGGGAAGTTCCCTGGTGGTATAGTAGCTTAAGGCTTTGGTGCTGGCGCTGTCAACACTGCAGCCTGGGTTTGATTCCCAGTCAGGGAGCTACCCACATACAAAAACAAAAACAAAAAACAAAAAGAAAAAAAATTTATCTCAGAAAGAAAATCTGTGACCAAAAGATTATTTTAATAAAGAAATTGAACTCTAAAAAAATCAATTCTGGAGATGAACAATGCAATAAAATAATTGAATAATAAACTCACTAGCATAAGAAATTGGGCCAAACAGATGGAGAAAGGAATTAGCAATATCGAAGATAGGAAAATTAAAATGTCACAGAAGGGAGAGATTGGAGAATTAAAAAAAGAAACAATGAAAGAGCCAACAAGAGATTTCTGACACCGTTAGAAAGAACAACTTTAGAATAATAGGAGTACCAGAAGAAGCAAAGCAGACACAGTGGACAAGAAATTTCCAAACCTATGGAAAGAGCTGGAACCCCAAATTCAAGAAGAAAACAGGACCTCTAGCTACCTGGACTCTAGCAGATCTTCTCCAAGACACATTATACTGAAGATGTCAAAAACAAAAGACAAGGAAATAATTCTTAAGGCAGCCAGGGGAAAAAATATTATAACCTTTAAAAGAGAGCCCATCGGTCTACCATCATACTTCTAAGCAGAAACTCTACAAGCCAGCAGAAAAATAAATCAAATATTCAAAATATTAAAAGAGAGAAACTGCTAGCCAAGATTAATTTATCCAGCAAGTTATCCTTCAGATATGAAGGAGGAATAAAGACCTTTTCAGACACACAGAAGCTGAGGGAATTCTCCATCACAAGGCCAGCATTTCAAGAAATGCTGAAGGATACTGTTCAACCTGAAACAAAAAATCAAAATAAATGGGGAAGAGTTGGGACAACAGAAAAATAAAAAGGGAGGAAGTAAGGCCTTCAAAAATCCTCATATATCAATCATAAGGCTAAATGTAAATGGACTGAACTCACCAATAAAAAGACACAGAGGAGCAGATTGCATTAAAAAAACAAACCCATCCATATGTTTCTCCAAGAGATGCACCTCAGTCACAAGGACAAACACAGACTCAGAGTGAAAGGGTTGAAAACAATATTCCAGGCAAACAGCATCCAGAGAAAAGCAGGGCTTGCCATACTGTTATCTGACAAAACAGATTTCAGGACAAAAAACAGGTAATAAAAGACAAAGATGGACATTTGATAATGATAAAAGGGACAATGCAATAGCAAGAAGACATGACACTAATCAATATATATGCCTCCAACCAGAAAGCACCAAAATTTACAAAGTAACTACTAACAGACCTAAAAGGAGAAACTGACAAAAACACAATTTTAGTAGGAGACCTAAACATACTCTTGACAGTCATGAACAGACCATCCAAACAGAAAATAAATAAGGAAATATCAGGTTTAAATGATACATTACCCCAGTTGGACATAATTGACACTCATAGTACACTTCATCCTACAACACAAGACTATACAGTTTTTTCTAGTCACATGGAACATTCTCAAGGATGGACCATATGCTGGACACAAAACTAGCCTCAGCAAATTCAAGAAGATTGAAATCATACCAAGTGTATTCTCAGATCACAGAGCTTTGAAATTGGAGATGAACTGCAAAAAGAAAGCCAAAAAAAAAAAAAAATCACATATACATGGAGATTGAACAACATGTTATTTAAAAATGACTGGATCAACAAAGAAATAAAAGAATAGAAACTAATGACAATGAAAATACAATGTGTCAAAATTATTGGGACACCACGAAACCAGTAATAAGAGGGAAATTTATATCATTACAGGCCTATCTTAAGAAACAAGAAAAATCACAAGTATGCATCCTAACATTTCATCTTAAAGAACTAGAAAAAGAAGAACAGGAAAACTCAAAGTCAGCAGAAGGAAAGAACTAATAAAAATTGAGAACAGAAAGACAATAGAAAAAATTAATGCAACAAAGAGCTGGTTGTTTGAAAAAAAAAATCAATAAAATTGATGAACCCCTGGCTAGGCTAACCAAAGGACAAGAAAAAAAAAAAAAAGACACAAATAATCAAAATTAGAAATGAAAGGGGAGAAATTATGACTGATACCACAGAAATACAATGGATCATAAGAAAATATTATGAAGGGCTTTATGCCACCAAATTTAACAAACTAGAAGAAATGCACATGTTTCTAGAAACATATAGTCTACATAGACTGAACCAAGAAGCCCTGAATAATCTAAATAGACCAATCAAGAGTAAAGAAATTGAAACAATCATCTAAAACCTCCCCAAGGCAAAAGCCCAGACCAGATAGTCTTACCAATGAGTTTTATCAAGCATTCAAAGAAGAATCAATGCCTATCCTCCTCAAACTCTCCCAAAAATTGAAGATGAGGTAATACTTCCCAACTCATTCTATGAGGCCAACATTACCCTAATACCAAATCCTGGTAAGGATAACATAAAAAAAAAGAAAAACATAAACCAATACCTCTGATGAACACAGAAGCAAAAATCCTAGACAAAATGTAGAGAGTGTGTGAGCCAGAAGCCAGGTCCTTTGAGAAAACAGGTTTTAGCAAGGCTACCTGTGTGCTTGGAATCCACAGTTCAAGGGTTTTGCAAGGCAGCCCAGAGCTGGGTGCACAAGGACAATACTCGGGATGTTGTTTCTGGCTTGGGGGAAAAGAATAATACGATATTGTGAGCAAAAACTGCTTGGTTTCTGGGAGTAAACTGAGATACAATTCATGGCTCACCGGCTCAAGAAAAAATAGTAGAATAGGTTGTACTTCAAGGTTAATTGGCAAGATGTTGATTTACTGTAGTAAATGCAGGACTGTAATGACATGGGAAGAAAATAAAATGTATATCTCTTAGTTGAGATATACTTTCCAGCTTTTACACCTTTGACCTGTCCTGCCTTTCATCTTTCCTTTTCTTACCCTATAAAATTAACATGCTGATGCCAGGTGGGTTCTCTGTGTCTCCATCAGAGCTCAGAGAACCACCCAGTCCCAGCTTTTCTGTCTAAGTCTGTGTCTGTGTGTTTATTTCTTCATTCCCCATCGCCTCCCCTCTGGTTCTCCTGTTCACCCGTGCACGTCGCGGCAACAAAGTATTAGCAAATAGAATACAACAATCCATTAAAAAAGATTGCATACCACAATCAAGTGGGATTCATCCAAGGACACAAGAATGGCTCAACATACACAAATCAGTCAATGTGATACACCACATAAACAAACTAACATATAAAAACTATATGATTATATCAATTGATACAGAAAAAGCATGTGGCAAGATACTACACTGATTTATGATCAAAACACTGAATAAAATGGGTATAGAAGGAAAGCACCTCAACGTAATAAAGGCCATATATGACAAACCCTTGGCTAATATCATACTGAATGGAGAAAAGCTGAAGCCTGTTTTCCTAAAATCAGGAACAGGACAGGGATGTCCCCTGTCATCACTGCTATTCAATATAGCACTGGACATTCTAGCCAGAGCAATCAGGCAAGAGAAAGGAATAAAAAGTGTCCAAATTGGGAGAGAAGACGTCAAACTGTCAGAATTTGCAGATGACATGATTCTTTGTACAGAAAATTCCAAAGACTCCATCAGGAAACTATTAGAAACAATAAACAAACATTAAAGTTGCAGGATACAAAATTATTGTACAAAAATCAATTGCATTTTTATGTACCAACACTTCAGAAAAAGAAATGAGAAAAATCAATACCTTTTGGATTGCAACAAAAAGAATAAAATACCTAGGAATTACATTAACAAAGAATGTGAAGTACTTATATACTGAGAACTATAAGACAATATTAAAAGAAATTGAAGAGGATGCAAAGAAATGCAAAGATATTCTGTGTTCATGGATTGGAAGACTTAACATTGTTAAAATAGCCATATTACCCAAAGAAATATACAGATTGAACACAATTCCCATCAAACTTACACAGAAATTCTTTCAAGAAATAGATCTAAAAATTATCAGTTTCATATGGAAACACAAAACACCCTGAATAGCCAACACAATCCTACATTAAAAGAATAAGACTAGATGTATCACACTCCCCAATTTCAATCTATTCTACAAAGTGTCAATAGTCAAAACAGCATGGTATTGGCAGAAAAACAGACACACAGAGCAATGCAACAGAATAAAAAACCCAGAAATAAATCCATACACATATGGACAACTAATTTTTTACAAAGGAGTGAAAAATATACAATGGGGACAAGAAGCCTCTTCAGTAAATGGAGCTGGGAAAATTGGAAAATCACATGCAAAAGAATGAATCTGAACTGTGAACTGTTACCATGTACCAAAATTAACTCAAAATGGATTAAAGACCTCCATATATTACCCCAAACAATAAATTGTATACAAAAAAACATCGCTGCTAAACTTATAGACCTTGGGTTCAGAGAGGACTATATGAACCTGACCTCAAAGGCAAGGGAAGTAAAAGCAAAAATAAATGAATGGGATTATATCAAACTAAAAAGCTTCTGCACAGCAAAAGAAACCATCAACAAGGCAAAGAGACAGCCAACTGAATGGGAGAAAATATTTGGAAATAACGCATCAGATAAGGGTCTAATATCTAAAATATATAAAGAGCTAATAAGACTTAACAACAAAAAAACAAACAACCCAATTGAAAAGTGGGCAGAAGAACTAAACAGACACTTCTCCCATGAGGAAATACAAATGGCCAGCAGACATATGAAAAAATGCTCATCCTCATTAGCTCTCAGGGAAATGCAAATCAAAGCCCCAATGAGATACCACCTCACACCTGTGAGAATGGCTGTTATCAACAAGACAAGGAAAAACAAGTGCTGGAGAGGACGTGGAGAAAAAGGAACTCTGGTACACTGCTGGTGGGAATGCAAACTGGTACAACCACTGTGGGAGGCAGTGTGGTTTCCTCAGAAAATTGGGAATGGAGCTACCATTTGACCCAGCAATCCCCCTTCTGGGAATTTACCCCCAAATTTGAAAACCTTTGTCCACAAAGTCTTATGTGCCCCAATGTTCATCACAGCGCTGTTCACAGCGGCCAAAACATGGAAACAACCAAAGTGCCCTGCGACAGATGACTGGATAAAGAAGCTGTGGTACATATACACAATGGGATATTACTCAGCTGTAAGAAAAGATGAAATACTTCAATTTCAGACAAAATGGATGGACCTTGAGATCATCATGCTAAGTGAACTAAGCCAGACAGAAAAACACAACAATCATATGACTTCACTTATATGTGGATTATAAAACTAAAGATAAAAAAGAAACAAAAACTCATGGACACGGCCAATAGTTTAGTGGTTGGTCACCCAAGGGTAGAGGGGAAGGGGGTGGAAGAGGAGGGACGGGGAATCAAATACATGGGGATGGAAAGAGAACTGACTCTGGGTGGTGACCACACAATGCAACACATAGATGATACAGGTAGAATTGTACAACCGGAACCAATATAATGTTTACTCACCAGTGTCACCCCAATAAATTTAACAATAAAAAATAATTGGGTGACTCCCCACTGCCTCCTGGATGAAACCCTAACTCCCCAGCATATCCAGCAAGGTTCTTCATGATCTGCCCTGCTTTCCCCACCCGCCTCATCTCTCCACAGCACCCCTGGCCTCCCTCATCCCCTCCAACTGAGTCACCCCTGCAATTCCCCAAACAGGCTTCCGGCGTGGCTCCTGCAGGTCTCTGCTTGCAGCCCTCCTCCCGCCCTTCATCGCCATAACTCTTCCTTCTTCTTCAGGGCTCAGCCCAGGCAGCTCCTCCTCCCCACCTTCCCAACCTGCTTCAGCGTCACCCACTGATAAAGAATAAGGGCCCATTCCATCTGTCCCCACAGCACTCACGTGTACCTCTGTCACTGTGCTCATTATGCCAGGTGGTGGCTCTCCTGGTCATTTGTGCAAACTGAATTCTTTCTAAACTTTCAGAAGAATGCATATATAGGGTAAAACTTTCAGCATGTGTTTCTTAATAATTGAAAATAATGGCTTCCCTCTCCTCTTTGACCCCACTTGCACTACCGATCCAATGCTGTTGCCAGTTTCTGGCTCTAGTGCCGTCGTAGTTTTAAGAAACATGCTCATAATTCCCTTCCAGGACTTTAGGGGTCTGACTCCACCATTTATAA